>JAOTQR010110574.1:0-26157 GCA_025774065.1 Solanum ossicruentum | reverse complement strand
TATATATATGTCGGAGGAGACCTTTAACCGACATATAAGACCAAGCGAACTCCTACTTGGAATCCCGATGTATGGCACCCCACCGGAGAAGGTATGGTCTACTTGCCAAGGTAAACCATACTTGACCCTACTTTATGGGTAACTTGACCTAGATGGATCCACCAGTAAACCCTTTTAGGGAAATAACATAATCCTATAGTGGCATATAATTTAGAGACTAAGACATTATATAAGGACCCCTTGAGTCGAGCCCCTACCTTAAGCCTCAATCGATGCTAAGTCTAATCTGACGGAATACTTGAAGTAATCATAAGTTTAATCATAACATGAATAACTTGTAAAGAAATGATAACATGCTCATTCACATACTTGAACATGGGCATATACCTTAAACTAGAGGATAGAAAACAGTATATGAACTTTACCCCTTCTAGTAGGTATTGCATTTCACATGACGGTAGAAACTTGTAACATGCTTTACCCCTACTAGTGGGCTTATCTTGAATCATGAGGGAAATATAGTAATCATGCTTGACCCCTCAAATAGACATAATTTGCTCACAAAAGGGTAAGATTATAGAATAAGGCTCAACTTGCCTCTAGTAAATCATAGAAACCTTTTATGAGTTTAATATATGCTTGGGAGCCCATAATTATCATGAAAAACAATTGAATTATGAAACATGCAATAGACTTTCACCAACATAAGAGTACTTCTCTTGTAAATTTAGTCAAACATGGTGGGTACTTGTACATATGCTCAAAATGATGCAATTCAAGAGTATAAAACAAGAATGAGTAAAATTAATTCCTTTTTGAAGTTACTTAAATCAACCTACCAACATTGTAGTAAAACCTTTACTTTTGGGTATCATGAAATCCATCTCAAAAAGACACAATAGTTCATAGTTCGCATAGCTCATATCATGCATAGTCTTAATAGACATAAATCAACTCATAGAATAAGCTTGAAATGTGTATTTATGCATAATCAATCGATACTTGATAAAACCAACATAATTCACATTTATAAAGGATAATAAGAGATACCCATAAAGAATACTACTTGAAATCATGAAATTTGCATCAAAAGATAGGGTTGGGCTCCATGGATGACAGGACCCATAGATAAAGACCTACATACCTAAAACTTAAAATTTCTTGAAGTAAATTTGAAGGAGACTTTAAGCTTGAGTTGGGTCCTTGGAATCCAAAGTGTGCTCTTGAGATTATTGGGATTGAATGGGGAATTTTGTGATGTATTGGAAGGGTTTTGAGAGAGTTCCTTGAGAGTTTGAAGTTGAAAAATGGCCAAGTGAAGAGGTTTTCACATTTAAATGGGCATTGGGCTATTACTCAAATGCCCTTGAACAAAGTTGGAAAAATAGGGAACAAAATGCATCAGTCGGTGCCCCAGTCACGACATGGACCAGACGCATAGGGAACAATTGTACTAAGGAACACCCCAGGTGCGTCATGGCCTGAGCATGCAGGGACATTGGAAATAGTCCCCGTAGCAAAAATTATTTTTCAGTAAGAGTCTTCTAAAATTCGAGAACTACCCTTTTTCCCACTCAAATTTTCCCCTTGATCTAGAATATGAAGTTGGATTTTTGAAATCACGCATATATTTTGAGATATTAGAGAAATATAGTTATGGGCATTTCGAAGCACAAGAGGGGTATTGCAATATCACCCCCTTAGGAATATTCATCCCTGAATGTAAACAAACATGCGTAAGAGAAGTGAATAAGTGACTTTCAGCCAGACATGAATGCAATAAGTGCACTTAAACATCATTTTCAAAAAGTTTCAAACACATATGTCAAAAATCACCAAAACTTGTTATCATGAACATGTATGAATGAAAAAATGATATGAGGCCTGAAACTCAAGACTTGAAATCATACATAGGAATTAATTTATTACCTTCAGCTTGAGTGGAGTAGAAGAGGTGTGGATATCGTTTCTTCATGTTCGCTTCGGCTTTCCATGTGGCATTGATTCCTCTAAAGAACTTTGACGGATGCTACATCTTTATTCCTTAATCTTTTCACTTGCCTATCCTATATCTCTACCAGGACCTCTTCATAGGTCAAGTTATCTTCTACAACACCCATAACTTCTAAGGGTACTATAACACTTGGGTCACCAACACATCTCCTCAATATAGACACATGGAAGACCGGATAAACCAGGTTTATATCCATAGGAAACTCCGATTAGAAGGAAACCTTATTAATTCTCCTTAAAATTCTATAGGGTCCCACAAATCTTAGGCTCAATTTCCCTTTCTTGCCAAACCAGACCACATCGTTCACGGGAGAGACCTTCAAGTAAACCCAATCATCAACATTGAACTCAAAATCTCTTCTTCTCACATTGGAATAAGATTTTTGCCTACTTTGAGATGTCTTCAATCTTTCTCTTATCAACTTCACCTTCTCCAAAGCCTCTATAACCAAATCTGGGCCGAAACAACCCCAAAACGTGCCAAAAAATGTGCCTCGAAAGTGCCCAGAATCGTAACTTCCATATATCTCAAAATTCATGCATGATATCAAAAATCCAACTTCATATTCTTGTTCAGGGGGGTCAAATTGAGTAGGAAATAGGTCTAACCCCGATTTTAGAGGAAACAAATCATAATTTTATTTTTCCAAAAATTGAATTTCAGGGAGGTTTTCGCATCCCTAGCGCGACGTGCCAAGGGCGCACCATAGTATATTTTTTGGGAAATTTTTTCAATCTGATTCTTGGGACTAAGTATTTCCATACCTATACTTAGCCATATTTCACCCTCATATCATTCAAAACATTCCCCAATACTCACTCAAACACTTATCCAATATTTCATCTCCTAAATTCAAGTCTTAAAATTCATACGGATTTCAAGGTTCTCATTCAAACTTCAAGTCTCTATCTCCAATCTTCGTCAAGGATTCTCTAAGAGTCAAGGTATGAGGGGTTTCTTTTAGGGGTTCCCTTGACCCATGATACCCAAGCTCTCTTTTACCTAAAATTGCATGATTTTGTTGATTTATTCCTGAGTCTCATCTATTATAAATTTCACTGCACACTATGGTGGGGTTTCATGAAATTGTGACTGTTTTAGCATATTTGAAGCTTTGAATCTAAGATCTAATGTGAGATTTGATTAAGGTCTTTGATGTATACTGCTTGAGGGTGTTACCAAGTATTTATTAATGGTTTTACACTGAATTATCTATTATGATTTCGCTCTTGAATTACATGGTTTTACACTAGCACTATGCACCCACCAAGAATTCGATAAAATGTCCGGTTATGATTTTCTTGAGGAGTTGAATGACTATATGATGGTGAAAGGAATATATGTATATGATATTATCTCTATGCTGTGGAGAAAATGACCAAGCCTCACTCAGGAGGTTGTAGGCCTAGGTAACCTTGTTGAAGGGTTTGTACCTCGATCACCTTGCTCGGGAGGTGGCAGGCCCGTGCAACCATGTTGAGAGGTTTGTACCTTGATAACCACGTTGGGGGGTTTGTACTCCATCAACCACATTAGGGGGCTTGTACCTCATCAACCACATAAAGGAATTTGTACCTTATCCACCTCTCTTAGGATGTGGTAGGCCTTGGATTTGCACTAAAGTGAGCTCTCCTTACACATGGATTATGTTCTATATAAGTATGTTTTTACTTCAAGCATCATTTATACATGCCATATTGCTATATGCTTTTTTATTGCCTATATTATGTTTTTTGATTATGGTGCTTGTCACTTGTTGCATTGCATCCTACATACTTAGTACATTCAAACATACTAATGCATACTCTACTCCTACATGATGTCACCATATAGAAACTGGAGCACCGCTTGAGCATCCCTATCCACGTAGCTAGTACGATTCTACTCAAGCATGTTGGTGAATCCTCCATTTTGGGGAGTTGCTTATTATATCATGCTATTTTCTAAGAATACCTTTCTTTTATGTCAATGTTGACTATGAGAGTGAGCCCGGTTGCTTGTCTTGGCCCCTGCTCTTATATATGTAGTAGAGGTGTTGTTGGACTTGTTATGTGTAATGTTATAAGCTTGACTCTCTCTTGGCTTTTGTTATTATGATATGAATGATGTCCCTTAGCCTTGGTTGTCCCTATTTCTACTCTTTGTTGCTATTTTATTGCTTTTGAAATCAAGGTTGTGTAATAATGTGCTAAGAGGCTTGCTTGGGGTCCCTTCGAGTTCCCCGTGCACCTTGTCACCTCTAGGCCCTACGCTTGGGCCGTGACAAACTTGATATCAGAGCACTAGGTTGTTATATCCTCGGAGTCCAACACACTGTGTTGATTAGAGTCTTATTCATGGTTGTGTTGTGTACCACAACTATGAGCTAGAGGCTATGAGGCATTTAGGGAATGTCTCCTTTCTTGTTACTCTATGTCGTGCTATAGAAGTTGAGGTAAGATTTTCCCCTTAACGATTGTCCTTTTCTATGCTAGATCATGCCTAACACGAGAGGGAGAAAAGCTCGCACATCTGAGGAGAAACCATCTAATGGAGAGCTTCGGGATGCTCTCACTTTGCTTGCACAAGTTGTGGCTAACCAAGCCAACCAAGGGGCCCAAGCCCCTAATGCTCCTTCAACGGCATCTCGGGTGAGAGATTTTATGAGGATGAATCCCCTGAAATTCCATGGGTCAAAGGTGGGTGAGAACCCTCAAGAGTTCATTGATGACTTCTACAAGATTTTAGCTATCATGGGTGTGAGGTTGGAGGATAAGGTGGAGTTGGCGGCCTACCAACTCAAGGGGATAGAACAAATATGGTACAATCAATGGAAGGAGGATAAGGGAGTTAACAATGTGGTTCTATGAGAAGAGTTCAAGTCAGCGTTTCTTAATCGTTTCTTCCCTCTTGAGCTTAGGGAAGATAAGTTGGTGGAGTTCATGAACTTGAAACAAGGTTCTATGAGTGTGAGGGAGTATGCCCTCAAGTTCAACCAACTTTCAAAATGTTCTCCATATTTGGTAGCCGACTCGAGGTCTAGGATAAACAAATTTATTATGGGTGTTTCCGACTTGGTGAGTGAGGAGTGTCAGTTCACCATGTTGATTAATGACATGGACTTGTCATTTTTGATGATCTATGCCGAATAAATGGAGGAGGAAGAGTTAAGGAAAAGGAGGAGTCATGAGGCCAAAAGGGCCTATTTTGAAGGGAAGTTGCATAGTCGAAAGGGTGGTCAGTTCCATAAAGGCCAAGGGTCTTCTGATGCATTTCAAAAGAGGGTTGCCAATGATTTTCCTAGGGCTCAAGGTGTTGGAGGTATGGTTCCTAATGGTGGTGTCTGAAATATGGTAGGGGTCATAGTGGCCCATGCTTGAGGGATAATAATACTTACTATAATTGTGGGGAAGTTAGGCATAAGGTGATGGATTTCCCCTAAAATCGCAACAAGGGTAAGGAGGTTCGTCCACAAGATGCTAATGTGGTTCCTTTGGGAAGAGGTGGCCGACAAGATGGTACCCCAAGGAACAATCGATTTTATGCTTTGGATGGGAGGCAAGGGGTTAATGAGGTGTCTAACATTGTTACTAGTATGTTGAAAATCTTTGATTTTGATGTGTATATATTGATTGATCTGGGTGCCACTCTTTCTTTTGTTACCCCCTTTGTTGCCAAAAAGTTTTATCAAACCCGAATTGTTATGTGAGTCATATGAGGTGTCTATTCCTGTTGGTGCATCTATTGTTGCTAAGAAGGTTTATAGAGATTTCCCATTTGCATTTTGCATAGAATATTGCCTTGTGATCTTGTTGAGTTGGACATGGTTGATTTTGAAATCATTCTTGAGATGGATTGGTTGCATGTATACTATGCTTCTACTAATTATAGAACCCGTAGGGTCAAATTCGAATTCCCAAATTAACTTGTCCTTGAGTGGGAGAGTCATGATGTGGTGGTCAAGGGTAGGTTCATCTCTTGCATTAAAGCTTGTAAGTTGATCTCTAAGGGTTGTCTTTACCATCTTGTGAGGGTGAGGGATATGGAGTCCAAAGTCCTTCCCATAGAGTCAGTCTCGGTTGTAAATGAGTTTCTTTATGTCTTTCCAAATGATCTTCCCGGTGTTCCTCCCGAAAGGAAAATAGATTTTGGTATAGACCTTCTTCCCAATACTCAACCCATTTTTATTCTCCCTTACTGTATGGCCCGGTGGAGTTAAAGGAGTTGAAGGCGTAATTGAGGGATTTGTTGGAGAAGGGTTTCATTAGGCCTAGCCAATCACCATGGGGTGCTTCGGTGTTGTTTGTGAAGAAAAAGCATGGGTGTCTTAGAATATTATTAACTACAGGCAACTTAATAGGGTCACCATAAAGAATAGGTATCCTCTTCCAAGAATTGATGACTTGTTTGACCAATTGTAAGAGACTAGCCACTTCTCTAAGATTGATCTTCGGTCTGGGTATCATCAAGTGAAGGTGAGGGAGTGCGACATTCCTAAGACGGCCTTCTGGACTACGTATAGGCATAATGAGTTTGTTGTGATGTCATTTGGGATGACCAATGCACCGGCCATCTTCATGGACCTAATGAATATGGTCTTTAAACCCTACCTTGATTTGTTTGTTGTAGTATTCATTGATGGCATTTTGATCTATTCACATAATGAGGAGGAGCATATGGGTCATTTGAAGGTAGTCCTGCAAAGATTGAGGGAAGAGAAATTATATACTAAATATGATAGATGTGAATTTTGGTTGAAAGAAGTTGCCTTTCTAGGTCATGTGGTGTCGGGAAATGGTATTAAAGTGGATCCTTAAAAGACGAATGTGATTAGAAATTGCCCTACACCATTGACCATATCGAATATTTTGAGCTTCTTAGGCTTAGCGGGTTACTACCAGAGGTTTTTGAATAGGTTCTCTTCTATTGCTTCTACCATCAAAAAATCGACTCAAAAGATGTCCAAGTTTGATGGACCGATGAGTGTGAAAAGAGCTTCCTAACATTGAAAGATAAGCTTGTGTCAGCTTCTATATTGTCACTACTGGAAGGGATAGAGGGATTTGTTGTGTATTGTGATGCTTCTAGAGTTGGTTTGGGTTGTGTTCTAATGCAAAATGGTAAGGTCATAACCTATGCTTCTACGCAACTCAAAGTGCATGAAAAGAATTATCCTACCCATGATCATGAGCTAGCCGTTGTGGTATTTGCATTAATGATATGGCATCAATATCTGTATGTGGTGCATGTCGATGTGTTCACCGATCATAAGAGCCTCCAATATGTTTTCACTCAAAAGGATCTTAACTTGAGGCAAAGAAGGTGTTTAGAACTTCTTCAAGTCAATGATATGAGTGTGTATTATCCCGATAAGGCTAATGTGGTGGTGGATGCTTTGAGTAGGGTATCCATGGGTAGCCTAGATCATGTTGATGGTGGTGATGAAGAGATGGCTAGAGGGGTCCATCGGTTGGATAGGTTGGGAGTTAGGTTGGCAGAGGAGGATAATGGGGTTGTTATTGTTGTTGATGGTTCTAAATCTTCATTGGTTGAAGAGATGAAAGCTAAGTAAGATCTTGACCCTGCTTTGTTGGAATTGAAGACATTGGTAAAAGATGGTAACGTGGAGGTTTTCTCCAAAAGGGGAGATGGTTCCCTTAGGTACCAAGGTAGATTGTGTATGCCTTGTGTTGATTGCTTGAAGGAAAAGATTCTTGATAAAGCTCATGGTTCTTCTTATTCTATTCACCCTAAGTCTACTAAAATGTATAGGAATTTGAGAGAGGTGTATTGGTGGGGAGGCATGAAGAGGGACATTACAAAATTTATGTCCGATTGTCATTGTTGTCAATAAGTCAAAGCCGAACATCAAAGGTCGGGTGGCCTAACCCAAGACATAGAGATTCCTACTTATAAGTGGGAAGAGATTAATATGGATTTTGTGGTTCGGTTGCCCAAGACTAGAAAGGGATTAGATTCTATATGGGTTGTGATTGATAGGATGAAAAAATTGACTCACTTTCTACCGGTTAAGACTACATAGGGGGCTAAATATTATGCTAGGTTGTACATTCATGACTTGGTGAGGTTGCATGGGATTCCTTTATCCATCATATCGGATCATGGTGCACAATTCACTTCACATTTTTGGAGGTCTTTCCAAAGAGGTCTTGGACCAAGGTAAAGCTTAGTATGGCCTTTCACCCTCAAACAGATAACTAAGCTGAAAGGGCTATCCAAACACTTGGGAACATGCTTAGGGATTGTGTATTTGAGCTTAAGGGTAGTTAGGATGATTATCTTCCATTGATTGAGTTTGCATACAATAATAATTTTTATTCTAGCATCGTTATGGCTCCTTTTAAGCTCTCTATGTAGACGTTATACATCACCGATTAGGTGGTTTAAGGTTAGTGAGGTGGCTTTATTGGATCCGAACTTGGTTATAGATGCTATGGAGAAGGTAAGGATGATTAGAGAAAGGTTGAAAGCAGCCCAAAATCGCCAAAAGTATTATGCTGATGTGAGGAGAAGGGATCTTGAATTCAAGGTTGGTGATTGGGTTTATTTAAAGGTGTCACCCATAAAAGGTGTGGTCTACTTTGGTAAGAAAGGAAAGTTAAGCCCTAGATATGTGGGTCCTTATAGGGTGATGAGAAGGATTGGTAAGGTGGCCTACGAGTTGGATTTTCCTAGAGAGATGGAATTGGTTCATCCGATCTTTCATGTGTCTATGTTGAGGAAGTGTGTAGGTGATCCCGATGCTATTGCGCCTCTTGATGTTGTGAGGGTAGTTGAAGACAACTTGACATATAAAGAGGTTCCAGTGGAGATCTTGAATATGCGAGTGAAGAGGTTGAGGAACAAGGAAGTTACTTCTATTAAGGTCCTTTGGAGGAACCAACAAGTTCAAGGTGCTACTTGGGAGGCTGAAGCGGATATGCAAAAGTGATACCCTTATCTCTTCCACACCACTCAAGCCTAAGGTATTGATCTAAGTCCTTTATATGATCTCAAGTATTAAGTTCAACCATCATGTCATTGCATACATTCATATTTAAATTGACAAATTCATGATGATTTTACACTTATGATGAGATTTTTGAAATAATGTTTAAGTGCATTGTTGCATCTCTATGTGAGATGAAATTGTCATTTTGTTTCTCTCATATACATTTCTTTGACATTCGGGGATGAATTTTTCCAAGGGGGAGATATTGAAACGACCCCAAAAAGTGCTTGAAAATGTGCCTCAAAAGTGCCCAGAATCATAATTTCTATATATCTCAATATCTGTGCGTAATATCGAAATCCGACTTCATATTCTTATTCAGGGGGTCAAATTGAGTGGGAAATGGGTCTAACCCCAATTTTAGAGCAAATGAATCGCAATTTCATTTTTCCAAAAATCAAATTCTAGAGAGGTTTTCGCACCCTTGGCGTGACGCGCCAAGGGCGCGCCATAGTATATTTTTTGGGCAGTTTTTTCAAGTCTAGTCCAAGGCTTTTAAGTCTTGAGCCTAAGTGTTTTCAAACGTGAAAATACCTATACTTAGCCATACTTCAGCCTCATATCATTCAAAACATTCCCCAATATTCACTCAAATACTTAGCCAATATTTCATCTCCTAAATTCAAGTCCCAAAACTCTTCTGGATTTCAAGGTTCTCATTCAAGCTTCAAGTCTCCATCTCCAATCTTCTTCGAGGATTCTCCAAAATTCAAGGTATGTGAGTTTCTTTCATGGGTTCCTTTCACCCATGATACCCAAGATCTCTTTTACCTAAAATTACATGATTTAAAGTTGATTTACTTATGGGTCTCATCTATTATGAATTTCACTGCACACTATGCTGGGGTTTCATGAAATTGTGATTGTGGTAGCATGTTTGGAACTATGAATCTAAGATCTAATATGAGATTTGATAAAGGGTTTTGATGTATATTGCTTGAGGGTGTTACCAAGTATTTATTGATGGTTTGACACTAATTTTTCTATCATGATTTCACTCTTGAATTGCATGGTTTTACACTAGCACTACACACCCGCCAAGTGTTCAATAAAATGTACGGTTATGGTTTTCTTGTGGAGTTGAAAGCTCAATATATGTCTTATGAGTTGAATGACTATATGATGATGAAATGAATGTTTGTATATGATATTATATCTATGATATGGGGAACATGACCAAGCCTCACTTGGGAGGTTGTAGGCCTTGGTAACCTTGTTGAGGGGTTTTACCTCAATTGCCTCGCTCGGGAGATGGCAGGCCCATGCAACCATGTCGAGGGGTTTATACCTTGATAAACACGTTAGGGGTTTTGTACTCCATCAACCACGTTGGGTGGTTTGTACCTTATCAACCATATGAAAAGGTTTGAACCTCATGTGCCTCTCAAAGGAGGTGGTAAGCCTTGGATTTGTACTAAAGTTGTCTCTCCTTACACATGGATTGTGTTCTATATAAGTATGATTTTACTTCAATCATCATTCATACATGCCATATTGTTATATGCTTATTCATTGCCTATGTTATGTATTTTGATTATGGTGCTTATCACTTGTTGAATTGCATCCTACATACTTAGTACATTCAAACATACTAATGCATACTCTATGCCTAAATGATCTCCCCATGTAGGAATCGGAGCCCCACTTGAACATCCCCATCTACATGGCTAGTACGATTCCACTTAAGTTTGTTGGAAATCCCTCCATTCCAGGGACGTTGCTTATTGTCTCATGCTATTTTCTAAGACTACTATTCTTTTATATAAATGTTGACTATGAGGGTGAGACAGTTGCTTGTCTTGGCCCCCGCTCTTATCTATGTAGTAGAGGTGTTTTTGGACATATCATGTGTAATGTTATAAGCTTGACTCTCTCTTAGCTTTTGTTGTTATGATATGAGTGATTTCCTTTAGCCCTGGTTATCCCTATTTCTACTCTTTGTTGCTATTTTATTGCTTCCCCAACTAAGAATGTGTAATAATGTGCTAAGAGGCTTGCTTGGGGTCCCTTCAGGTTCCCCTTGCACTGTGTCATGTCTAGGCCCTAGGCTTGGGTCGTAATATGGCCCAACAAGTCCATCTCCCCACATTAAACCACCCAACCGGGGATCTACAACGCCTACCATATAAAGCCTTAAATGGAGCCATGCCAATACTAGAGTGGTATCTATTGTTGTAAGCAAACTCAATAAGTTGAAGGAGTTCATCCGAACCACCCTTCAACTCCATAACACAAGCCCTAAGCATATCGTCATGAGTTTAGATGGTCCTTTTGGCTTGACTATCTGTTTGAGGGTGAAAAGTTGTGCTAAACTTGACCGTGGTTCCAAGACCTTTTTGGAGGATCTCCAAAAATGAGAAGTGAATTGAGCACCATAGTCTCAAACAATGGATAATAGCACACCATGCAACCTAACCAACTCATGAATATATAACTTGGCATAATCTTCGGCACCATAGGTTGTTTTAATCGGTAGAAGTGAGCTAACTTAGTCATTCTATCAAACTATAACCCAAATAGAATCAAAGTGTTTCCTAGTCTTTGGCAAACCAACCACAAAATCTATGTTGATCTCTTCCCACTTCCAAGTAGGAATTTCTATGTCTTGGGCGAGGCCACCCGACATTTGATATTCGGCTTTCACTTATTGGCAATTGTGATAACCTACTACAAACTTGGCAATATCCCTCTTCATAGCACCCCACCAATACACCTCCCCTAAGTACCTATACATTTTTGTGGAACTAGGGTGAATATAGTAGGATGAGTTATGTGTCTCTTCTAAAATACACTAAGTCATCAACATTAGGCACACATCCTTCACCAAAAGCTTTTAATTCTAGCAAGGTAGGATCAAGGTCTTGTTTTGACTTAACCTCTTCAACCAAAGAAGAAACCACTACAGCACCATTTTCAACTTCATTCAACCTAACCCCCAACCTAGCTAACCAGTGAACTTCTCTAGCCACCTCCATGTAACCATCATAAATGTGAGCTAGCATGTCGATGGTTACTCTACTTAGAGCGTCAGCCACAACATTAGCCTTGTCGGGATGATAGTGCACACTCATGCCATAATCCTTAAATAGTTCTAACCAACATCTTTCCCTCAAGTTAAAATCTTTTTGTGTAAACAAATATTGGAGACTCTTGTGGTTAGTAAATTTCTATACATGAACCCCATACAAATAATGATGCCATATTCTCAAAGAAAACACCATGGCCGCCAATTCAAGATCATGGGAGGGATAATTAGCTCGTACACCTTTAGTTGCCGAGAAACATATGCTACAACCTTGCCATTCTGCATCAATACACACCTAAACCAATCCTTGAAGCATCATAATAAACCACAAACCCTTTTAACCCTTCTGGTAAGGCCAAAATAGGAGTGGAGATGAGCTTGTCTTTCATAGTTTGAAAACTCTTTTACATTCATCGGTCCCAAAACAAATTTTTCCTTCTTTTGGGTCAATTTAGTCAAAGGGGAAGCAAGTGAAGAGAAACCATTCACAAACCTCCAGTAATATCCAGCAAAACCCAAGAAACACCTAGTATCTATAAGAGTCAAGGGCCAAGGCCAATTCCTTATCACCTCCGTATTCTTAGGGTCCACATAAATCCCATCACGCGATACCACATACCCTAGGAATGCAACCTCTTCCAACCAAAATTCACACTTATCATATTTAGCAAACAACCTCTCATTTCTCAAAATTTGCAACACCACCCTTAAATGATTCACATGCTCTTCTTCACTCTAGGAATAAATCAATATATTATCAATGAAGACCACCACAAACATATCAAGGTAGGGCTTAAAGACCCTATTCACGAGATTCATAAATATTGTCGGTGCATTAATCAAGCCAAAAGACATTACCATAAATTCAAAATGCTTATACCTAGTCTAGAAAGTCGTCTTAAGAATATCGTACTCCCTCACCCTCACTTTATTTGGCATATGTCATAAGCTAAGACAAGTCCATATCACCCACAAGCGTAATAGTACGACACTCTTCATTCACCAAATCAGACATCCCCAACACAAATTTGTTCATTCTTAATCTAGGATCTGCAACCAAATGGGGAGCATACTTTGAGAGCTTGTTGAATTTAAGGGCATACTCCCTCACACTCATAGAGCTTTGCTTGAGATTCATGATCTCTATCATTTTTTTCCTCTCTCAACTCAATAAAGAAGAATCGGTTGAGGAAGGCAACCTTGATCTCCTCTCAAGGAATGTCGTCATTGTTTTCCCTCTCTAATTTCTATTGAGCAAACCAAATTTGGGCCACACATTTGAGTTGATAGGCTGCTAGTCCCACCTTCTCCTTCGAACTCACCCCCAGGATAGCTAGCACCTTATACAACTGATCAATAAACTCTTGGGGATCCTCCTCTGCTTTGAACCCATAAAATTCTGGAAGGTTCATCCTTGTGAAGTCCCTTACTCATGAGACTGGAGTAGGAGCATGGGGAGCTTGGTCCCCTTGATTAAATTAATTGGTCATAGTATGGGACAGCATGATGATGGCTCTCTGAAACTAAACTTGCGTAGCCCCTCCATCTTGAGGAGCGGGATGAGCCAGTTGCTCCTCGGGTGTGCGGACCCTACTCAGCCTTCCTCTTGGTAGTGGCATGATCTAAAAGAGAAAAGAGCATTCTTTAGGGGAGGACACCTTATCTTTACATCTAGAGCACGACATAGATCATGAAGAAGTAAAACATTTCCTAAACGCCTCATAGGCTCCTTTTCATAGTTGTGGTGCACTTCATAACCATGAATAAGACTCTACTTGACACAGTGTATTAGATTTCTGAGGATCATTAACAACCTAATACTCTTATACCAAGCATGTCATGACCCAAGCCTAGGGCCTCGATGTGACACGTCAAATGGAGAAACCAATCAAACCCCAAACAAGCCTCTTAACATATCATATACACATCCTTGGTTGCGGAAGCAAAATAAACAACAACAAGTGACATTAATAAGAAGGGAAGCAGGACTAAGGAAAATCTTTCATAATGATAATAGCATAAAAGGAGTCAAGCTCATATACATAGAATACCATATTATCAAACAACACCTCTACATAGAATGAAGCTGGGGCCAAGACACTTCCTGTGCTCACCCTCAAGTAATAAGTATCCAAAGAGTAGTACAAGTCTCAACATAGCATGAAAGGAAAATAGATAATTTCCTTGGATTTGATAACTCACTAAAAGTTTTCTTCAAATGAATCGAACTAGCGACCTAGAGGAGGATGACTAACATGAGCTTTGGTACCTATATGGTAATATCATTTAGGCATAGAGTATGTATTAATACTTGAAATGTACTAAGTATGGGGAGTGCAATGCAACAAATACATAAGTCATAATAATGAAGATGCATAATAATAAACATTGGGTATAATCTAAATATGACATGTATGTTCAATGCTTGTAATAAAACATGCATTTAAACATTCAACTTGCATAGTGTAACATCCATATATGGGATGAGACCTTAACCAACATATACGATCAAGCGAGCCACTACTTGGAATCCCGGTGCATGACACCCCACCAAAGAAAGTATGATCTACTTGCCAAGGTAAATCATACTTGACCCTACTTTGTGGGTAACTTGACCTAAATGGATCCACTAGTAAGCCTTTTTAGGGAAATAACATAATCCTATATTGGCACATAGTTTTTAGACTAAGACTTTATATAAGGACACCTTGAGTCGAGCCCCCACCTTAAGCCTCAATTGGTGCTAAGTCTAATCTCACAGAATACTTTAAATATTCATAAGTTTAATCATAACGTAAATAACTTGTAAAGACATGATAACATGGCATGAGTAACTCATTCACATACTTGACCCCTACATGGGCATATACCTTATACTAGAGGGTAAAAAATAATACATGAACTTGACCCCTTCTAATAGGTGTAGAATTTCACATAAGGGTAGAAACTTGTAACATGCTTGGCCCCTAGTGATCTTAGCTTGAATCATGAGGGTGAAATAGTAATTATGCTTGACCCCTCAAATAGACATAATTTGCTCACAAGAGGGTAGGATTATAGAATAAGGCTCAACTTGTCACTTGTAGATCATAGAAACCTTTCATGAACTTGATACATGGTTGGGAGCTCATAATTATCATGAAAAAACACTTGACTTGTGAATCATGTAGTATCCCTTCAACATATAAGAATACTTGTCATGTAAATTTAGTCAAACATGGTGGGTACTTGTACATATACTCAAAATCTTGCAATTCAAGAGTGTAAAACAAGAATGAGTAAGATTAATTCCTTTTTTAAGATATTTAAGTCAACCCACCAACATTGTAGTAAAACTCTTAGTTTGGGTATCCTGAAATCCATCTCAACAGTTCACAATAGTTCATAGCTCATATCATGCATAGTCTCAATAGACATAAATTAACTCATGGATAAACTTAAGATTGGTATTCATGCATAATCAATCAATACTTCATAAAACCCAACATAATTAACATTTATAATGTATAATAAGAGATACTCATAAAGAATACTACTTGAAATCATAAAACTTGGATCAAAAAGAGGGTTGGGCGGGTGAAAGGACCCACAAATGAAGACCACATACCATAAACTTGAAATTTTTTTGAAGTAAACTTGAAGGAGACTTGAAGTTTGATTTTGGTACTTGGAATCCAAAGTGTTGTCTTGAGATTACTGGGATTGAATGGGGAATTTTGTTATGAATTGGAAGGGTTTTGAGAGAGTTCCTTCGGAGTTAAGAGTTGAAAAATGGCTAAGTGAAGAGGTTTTCACGCTTAAATGGGTATTGGGTTATTACCCAAATGCTCTTGAACAAATTTGGAAAAACAGAGACCAAAATGCACTGGTCTGTGCCCCAGGCACGATGCGGACTAGATGCGTAGGGCACAACTGCACTAAGGGGCGCCCCAGGCGTCGCGGCCTGCGCGCGCAAGGACACTAGAAATGGTCCCTGTAGCAAAATTTTTTTTTGCTATGGGTCTTCTAAAATTCGACGGCTACCCTTTTCCCACTCAATTTTACCCTATGATCGAGAATATGAAGTCAAATTTTTGGTATAATGCATGAATTTTGAGTTATTAGAGAAATACACTTATGGGTTATTTCGAAACACATGAGGGGTATTACGAAACTGATGGCATTCTTTGTTATGAAAAAATACATAAGTGTATTAACTAACATCCCAAAAATATATATACAAGAAAAAAAATCTTCTTATAATTTCCAAAAAACATAACTCAACTAGTTGCTAAAATAATGATAATTATTGGAACACTCTAAAACAATTAAATCAGTTTCAAAAAATCACAATAGATATCTAATTAATTTATTAAATAGAAACATTAGTAACCAAATAAAAAATGATTCATACAACTTCATATAAAAGCAGGTGAAGAACATTATCAAGGAAAGAGTATAGACAGTGAAGGATAAAAAGCAAAGTAGTAGATACATACTGTTAATTCAAAGAATTTGTAACTAAATGTTAGAATGAGAGCAGAGTGGACTAGCACCAGCATGTTGGTAACTACTAATGAACAAATATAACTTGATGTAACAAGCATTTTTATTGGTATGGCAATAGTTCACCCTTTTATTGCTTTAAAAAAAAGGGTGATATTCTAGATTTTGTACATGATGACAGCAAAAATGCAAAATAAAGTAACAACGATCGAAGTTTGAACATGTATGGCTAGATATGAATGAATAACAGATAAAATCAACGAAAAATCTACCGTATTCGAGATGACCAACCAAAATAAATAGAGCAAAAACATAGTGAAAATAGAGGAAGAAAAGAAGTTGGGGAGGAAATGTGTTACTAGACAATGACGAGGATTGGTTGTTGCAGTTCACCGGAGGTTGGAGCTTATTGTTCATAGAGCTTCGTGTTCGGCTGATATCATGGTTTCTGTGTTGGTCGACTAGAACTCATAATTTCACAATTGTCTTCTACGGCATCGTGGGTGTATTTGGGGTGTTATTGTTGGTGCATTTAAGGGCTTTTGGCGGCTGTCTTGGTTGAGAATGGGGTCGGAATAGTGGTTGTGGGTTAGAGGAAAAATAGGGGACATGGGGCTATTTTATGGCATTTTGACGGTGGCGGGCGGACTATTTGGCATTAGAGAAAGTGGGGTTTTAACGGTAGAATATGGTGGCTTATGGGTGTTGTTTGTGAGGGAGAACAGTGGAGTTTTGGATTTTTTATGACTGAAACAGGGGTCATTTAGTGGTGCTCGACGGAGAGACAAGTGATGTTGTAACGAGTTGGTGAGGAGCTGATTCCGTCGAAGAAACATGAAAGACAAAGGTGATTTTATGATTGTTGGTTGAGGTTTATGGGTGTGAAAAATGGGGGTTTAGGGGGTCATTTTGGGGCTATTTTCAAGTGAGTTTATGGTGGGATTTCGTTCGATTTTTGTTGGGATGTTGGTGGCAATTTCATGTGTTTTTAGGGGGAGGTTAGATGGGGTTTCTGGTGTGCTTAGTGGCGGCGTTAATGGTGGTTTGGTCTGTTGTCTGCTGGGCTGTGGGGTGGAGTTTTAAGCGACGTTTTAGTCACAATTTTAGGGTATTATTTGTGGCTATTTGGGGATGATTTGACGGTGTTTAATGGTCACTGGTGGTGTGGATCCATAGGGATGATGGTTGGTCGGAGATCCGACGAGCTTTCAACGGAGAAGACAATGAACAATGACACCCTTTTTGTGAATTATTAAAAAAACCTAAAAATCAGTAACCCTAATCTAATATTATCCACCACCTATACAATGTAAAAGTTATATAAACATTTCAAAATCTAATGAGCAAAAAATAAGGGCCCAAATTACGGCCCAATTAAATGTTTGTTTATAATTTTATCTGTGTAAAAAAAATTATTATGTTGTATCAATTTTAAAATTAAACTAATTAAAATTCTAAATATTTCAAAAAAATCAGAACATTAAACTAAAACTTTTTAAAATGTTGGGCCAAAGTTGGGTGTCAATAATTGTCCCTTTCTTTGGTTATGATCGATGAAAGAGATCGTGGACAAAGAAAATTGATGAACCTAATTTTGGCCAAACATATGACCTTCAATAGGAGTGTCTTGACTGCGGTGGAAGTTGGTCCTCGTTTCCAAGAGTTCCACATTATTGCATCTTGGTTGACCAGGTTTTTACCTTTTATTTAATCAAGAATGCATCCTTTTAGATGTTCTCAAAAAAATTGCGATAAAACTTTATTAGTAGAGACAAAATTAAAGAAAAAGGGAGCATTGCTTTTAATACTTTATGTCCTTTTTTAATGCATGTCGACAACTTTTCTTTGATTCTTGAAATGTGGTGTGAGTCCTTTGAAAAGACAAATAAGCTCAATCATCAAAAATGGAATGTATATCCATTATTAGAACAAATGAAAATAATTTATTGAATGCAATATGAATGGCCCTCTCGGCAATGCAAAATGAATAAATATCTAGAATGAATGAATGGCCCTCTCAGCAATGCAAAATAAATGAATGCAATATGAATAAATGACCCTCTCAGTAATTCAAAATGAATGAATGCAATATGAATGAATGGTCTTCTCGGCAATGCAAAATGAATGAATGGTCTTCTCGGCAATACAAAATGAATGAATGACCCTCTTGACAATACAAAGTGAATGAATGCAATATGAATGAATGGCCCTCTCAGCAATGTAAAATAAATGAATGGCCCTCTTGACAATGCAAAATGAATGAATATGCAAAATGAATGAATGGCCCTCTCGGCAATGCAAAATGAGTGAATGGCCCTCTCGACAATGTATTATGAATGAATGTGACACTCTCACCTTCGATAGTGCAATATGAATGAATGTATGTGACAATATTACCTCTAATAGTGCAATATGAATGCAATAAAAATACAAAAACACTACCACCTCCAGTAATGAAATGTAAATAAAGAAACATTATTACCTCCGGCAATGCAATATTAAATGAATGCAAGTGACACTACCACCTCAGATAGTGCAATATGAATACAATGAAAATGAATAAACACTACTCTGGTAATACAATGTAAAATAAATGCAATGATAATGAAAATGAATAGATGTGACATTACCACCTCCGATAATGCCATATGAATGCATGTGACGCTACCACCTTCGATAGTGCAATGTAAAATGAATGTGGTGATAATGAAAATATGAATGGAAGCGAGGTCAAGATCCTGCTTAGATTGGACCTCTTCAAGCAAAGAAGGGTTGGAGCAATTTAGAACCACCATCACTCCATCTTTTGGCCTCATCTAACCTTACTTCCAACTAAGCCAAACAATGAACTTCCTTTTCTTGAGATTCACTTTGACTCCCTCACCGTACACCACATGCCCAATGAATTGTAACTTCTTTATATCATAACCCACTTTTATCAAACTTAGCAAAAACTTCCCTTCCTTAAAGGTGTGCAACACTACTCTCAAATTATAATACCCCACATATTACAATACTAGTACTATGCAAATGAAACATGATATGGTTTGGTCAAATTAACACCAATTTTTAAAAGTTCTTGAATCTCCAATTAAAGGGTGATATGTATGTCTAACGCTGAAGAAGGTCGAGTATAAATAGGTTTTATGTCAAATTGAGGAGATCATGGCCTTAAATGAAGTGAGAGAAGTGGGTGCTTGTATGAATTAAGAAGCTATCAGGTGAGTCACCTACTTGCTTAGCTTAAATTTACTAGCTAAACGGAGACGAGATCCGACGACGAATTTGTCCAAGTCCGATTATGAATAAAGTCTGTGTTAAGGGTGTAACTTTAGCCCATGTTTTAGTATCACAAATGGACTATATTTTTAGCCCAAGAATAATAGAGTAAGGGACCAAGTACAACAAAACTCACTTGGTGAGTTGGGCCAAAACTAACTAAGAGAAAAGAAACAAAATAGGCAGCAAAGGCCCAACCAATTTGAACCCAATAAGGCCCAATGAAAGGAGCAAAATGGTACTTTGATTTCTTGATAAAATAAGGCTTAAAATGAGAAAGTTAAGTCAGCTAAGTGCTCCTTTAAAAGGGTCTTAAAATCAGTTCACTCAAGTCATTCAACTTGAACAAAAAATTAGATTTTCTTAAGGCTATCTCTCTACACTTCTTAACTTTGTAAAGCAGCCAAAAGGAGTTTTTAAGGTTCTTAAGGAGGCTCTCAACCTTGAAGGTAAAGGTAAGTGATTATAGTTGTGTATTTAGTATGGTCTTCTTATGCAAAACAAGAGACTATGTTGGTTATGTCTATGCTGAAATTGTTGTACAGCATTTGTTCCAAAAGTTGTTGTACATTTTTCTTGTCTATTTGGAAGCTTTTCTCTTTTTTGTTGGATTTATTATGAAGGGAGACTATTGTTCTTAATGAGTATTAGTTCTATAATGATATATAAAGGCTACTGCACCATTTTTACAGTCCGCGAAAGTAAGTTCTTATGTGATATCGTAATTGTGCTCGTAATAGGAACTTGTGGGTTGATTGATTGGGGGCTATGGTCTCACATACTCCACCTATTTTAAGGACTATTTTTGAACTTTTTTAGGACTGTTTGTATATATAAATATTGTGGGAACAGTTTGGTTGAAGTTGGTAAAGGTTTGGAATCGTCAACGTCGTAATGTAGCAAAGGGAATTAACATTATACCGCCTATTTGTATGTTGCATAGAATTGTTATGTCTTGTGGTTTGTGGGCTGGTGTAAGGCTGTTATGGAACTAAACAGGCTGCCATAATATGTATATGATAATGTGTATTAGAAAATATGATTAGGGGCGGAAAGGTTGAAAGAATACGCTCGGGTTTATAATTATCCGCTTGCTGCTAGTATGTTTTTTTTATGAGAGCAGACTACCAAGATGTATCTATTGGTTGCTAATACTAGTTTTATCACCTACTATGTTGTAGATAAATATTTGAAGGAAGGGAAGGTTATCTTGAGGTAATAGCGAGGTCGTACAGTGAGATATGTAAGGCTACTTGATTTTGTATTATTTGGCATGAAACATAGATCCCTCCTTGGCACATAAAGGCACTTACCAACTCCGACACAACTATTAACCGTGTCTCCACTCTTTCACATGTTCATATGCTCCCATACATAGTCACCTTCAAATCTACATACATACGTGGATACCAAATTACATGGGTTCTTGTTGCTAAATAAAGTTCACGGGTTGTTTCATCTCATACGTATTTCCATTTCTTGTGCAACATACTCTTTTCATTGTCATATTGCCTTGTATGATTATCTGCATGCCACATGCTACATGTTCATCCCTACAGCTCCAATATTATGACCACCGAAAAAATCATCTCAAAGGTAATTAAAGATAAAGTATATTGCTTATTGATGGGTGGTAACCGGAGGGGTGGAAGAATCACCTAGCCAGGGTCGATCCTATCACGGGGGGTAGCTCGAGGGGTTAAAGGAAAAGCCTAGCCAGGGCCAATCCCGATATAGATTTACCACTGATTAGCTAGTCATTTGTATTACTTGTTGTGCACAGATTATATAGTAAAGGTAAAGTAATAAAAAGAACATAAAGAACATGATCCCACAGTATAACTAAAGGTGGTCTGTTATCCTATACCAATATATAGTTTTATTTAAGTTGTTACTTCATATACAGTATTTCTTGCCTTACATATTCAGTACATTATCTTGTACTGACGTTCCTTATGAAGGACCTGCATTCCATGCTGTAGGTACAGGTGCTAGTAGCTCTCCCTAGTAAGAGTATAGGATATCCAGGTGTTGTTACCAAGCTCCAGATTGCTTCGGATCTATGTGTATCTAGAGCTTATATTTTTGTACTGTTTAGTCGAGGCAGGGCCTGTCCCAACACTTATCAGATATTCTTTCTTATCTAGAGGCTTTATAGACTATATAAATTAAAGTATGGCCATGTCTTATACCTCAGACAACGTAGCCCCAACGGCCTAGCCATATGCATTTCCTTTTGGCTTGTTATTACTGTTTACTTTCTTAAAGGCATGTTGAATGTAAAAAAAATCTATTATAATATGTATAGAAAGCGCATAGATATAGGTTGGTTCTCCCGAGTCTTATCGGCAACGGGTGTCAGTCTGCCTTAATGAGACTTTGGGTGTGACACAAATGATTCACATGCTCTTCTTCACTCCAAGTGTAAATCAATATGTCATCTATGAAGACCATCACAAACATGTCAAGGTAGGGTTTAAAGACCCTATTCATGAGATTCATAAATAACGTTGGTGCAGTAGTTAAACCAAATGACATCACCACAAATTCAAAGTACCTATACCTAGTCCGAAAATCCATCTTAGGAATATCACATTCCCTCACCCTCACTTGGTGGTATCCGGACCAAAGATCAATCTTAGAAAAATAAATAGCCCCCCTGTAGTTGGTCATATAGTGATCTAACTGAGTTGTCAGTAGTCGATGCACATTCTAAGTGAGCCATCTTCTTTTTCTCACAAACAACACTGGTGCACCCCAAGGTGGCTTGCTATGCTTATGATACCCTTCTCCAATAAATCCATTAATTGGTCCTTTAACTCCTTTAACTTTGTTGGGGCCATACGGTAAGGGGGAATAGAAATAGGTTGTATATCAAGAAGGAGGTCTATACCAAAGTCTATTTCCCTTTCAGAGAGAAACACCAAGAAGCTCATCGGGAAAGGCATCAAGAAACTCATTGACCACCGTAACTGACTCAATAGGAGGGACTTTAGACTCAATATCCCTAACTCTTGCATGATGGTAAATGCAACCCTTAGAAATCAATTTCAGGGCCTTAAGACAAGAAATGAACCTACCCTTAACCACCAAATTATGACTTTTCCACTTAAGGATGGGCTCATAGAAAATTAGAACCTAAATTTATGGGTCCTGCAACCAACAAAAGCATGATATGCATGTAACCAATCCATCCCAAGAATAATGTCAAAATCTACCATGACAAGTTCAACAAAATCACAAGGCAAGACTTTATGCAATATAGACACGGGACAACCCCTATTGATCATTATAGCAATAATGGACTCACCAATGGGGGTAGACACCTCAAAGTGTTCACACAATAATTCAGGACACACATGAAATATAATAGCAACTAATGGAGTAATGGCTGAGCGAGTGGCACCCGTATCCATCAATTCGTAGACATCATAATCATAAAACCCCTAATGTACCAGTGACAGCATCGAGGGCCTCATCCACCTCTTGCCTCTCTTGAAGATCATATAATTGGTTGCCATATGAACCTCCTACTAAGGTTTGGGCACCTTGCACTTGTGCGGTTGGAACCCCTCGACCACGAAGACACCCTTCTTTACCTCTTGTTGTAACATAAGGACACTCGAATATTTTGTTCCCTTTTCTTTCCCACAACCAAAACAACCACCTGCTCCTCTCAGATAGACGTTATCAAGGTTCTTCCTACACCTTTGACACTTAGGAAAGTAGCACTACTACCCTTGGCACCACCTTGTGCCTTTTGAGTTCCATATGCACCACGTCCTTGTGGACGACCATCTCTAGCTTTTCTTTTGGGCATATGGGGACTCAACAATCTTGTCACCCATCTTGCCATACCAAAACATACACCCGTGTTTCTCAAATATCTGCCTACATGATTCCTTCCACATTTTGAGCACCTAAGAGGATTTGGTGGGCCATTACCATCGAGCTTAGCATATAGGAGTCTACCTTTAAATTTAGCCCCTTCTTCTCCCTTTCTCGGTGGCCACAGGCAATCTCTTACCTTATACCCAACACCACCACATTCAAACAACCCTTAATGTTGGCCAAACACTTTTCATAATGCTTCTTGCCACACCCTTGACAAGTGGCTAAAGGGATACTTTCCTTTTTGTACTTAGGCACCGGTAGACTAGTAGAAGATAAAGCACCATCAACTCGGGCCTGCTTAGCCATCCTCTCCCGCCTCTTATCGTTTGAAATATCAGGAGAAGCTACTTGTTAGTTTAGTTGAGTGGTTACAACTTTGCTCAATAGCCATAGAGCATTGTGAATCTCTGCATTTGAAATGTCATTGTTAGGAAGTTGATCATCAAGCGAGGGATGATTACCATCTTGTCCACCATTCGAAGGGGCTTGAGATAAATCTAAAATGTAATGAATAGGAATCATAAATAAACTTAAAGAATTTATCTCTACTGCACAACATGGATCATGAAGTAGTGATTCATTTCCTGAAACACTAATAGCTTCCTATTCATAGTTGTGGCGCACTTCACAACCATGAACAAGACTCTACTCGATGCGGTGTGTTTGAATTTTGAGGACCATTAACAACCTAGTGCTCTAATACCAAGATTGTCATGACCCAAGACTAGGGCCTAGACGTGACACGGTGTATTGGAACCCGAAGGGACCCTAGACAAGCCTCTTAGCATATCATTTACACATCCTTGGTTGCGAAAGTCTAATAAAAGATAAATAAGCACATAGCACATACTTTCTAGGGGAACGGGGCTTTATGGAGTCACACAATAGGGATATTATAGGGAAAAGAATAAAGATGTATCATATAGCAAATAAGTCTAGGGGGGTAAATATGACTCACGCTATGGGGGCATTTAGGGACTTGGGACTTCCAACTTGTCAACATAGCAAACATTCACCATAAAAGGGATAAGGGACTAAGGGAAAACTCCAACAATGCATAGATATAATTAGAGTCGAACTCGTAACATACAACCCATGTATCCAACAACACCTCTAACTACGAATGGAGGGGGTCCAAGACATCTCCGGGGTTCACCCTCAAAGATAGCATCCAAAACGAGACAAGTTTAACAAGAGCATGAAAGTAAAGTGGATATTGTCCCCGAAGTGGAGGACTCACCAATAGTAGTCTTCAAGGATTCGTCTAGCCACGTGGAGGAGGAGGATGAATAGGAGCTTCGGTCCATACATGGTGAGATCATGTAGGCATAAAGTATGTGTTAGTACTTGGAATGTACTAAGTATGCAGGGCGCAATGCAACAAAGATCATAAGCCATTATAATCAAGATACATAATTATAATCGTTAGACATGAGCTCAATATGACATGTATAATAAATGCTTAGGTTAAAACATGCATGAAAATTATCATACTTGCATAACTTGTTTAACATAATATAGTGGCATGAGTAGCTCATCCAGATACCTTGTACTAGAGGGTGAGGAATATAGCTTAGGTCATAACCCCTTCTAGGAGGTATTGGATAGTACATGAGGGTGGAGATATAGCATAGGTCATAACCTCTTCATGTAGATTTTTGCCTTGTACTAAAGGATGAGGAGTATAGCTTAGGTCATAAACCCTTCTAGTAGGCTTTAGATGGTACATAATATTAATAGTACATGAGGGTGAGGAATATAGCTTAGGTCATAACCCCTTCATGTAGATTTTTGCCTTGTATTAGAGCGTGAGGAATATAGCTTAGGTCATAACCCCTTCTAATAGGCTTCACAATTCACATGAGAATAAAGCATAGAATAAGGGCTCAATAATTTACTTGTAAATAATATAAACTTTTCATTAGTTTAATACATGCTTAGGAGCCTATAATTACCATAGAAACACTTTTCTTGCAAATTATGTAATAGCTTTTCATCCACATAAGAATCTTTGTCATGTAAATTTAGGCAAACATGGTGAGTGCATGTACATATACTTGAAATCACGCAATTCAAGAGTATAAGACAAGGAGTAAAATCAATTCACTTGAAAATCATTTAATTAAACCCACCAACATTGTAGTAAAACCCTCATTTTGGGTATCATGAAATCCAACTAAAATCCACAAGTTCTTTCATAGCATCATAGAATACATAACTTTAATATCACAAAATCCATCACAATATTAAACCCCAATGGTATTAAAGTTTAATAAAATCACTACTTGAAGAATTTGAACTTAAATCTTGTATACAATGCATAATAAGAATTACCAATAAAGTATTCAACCTTAAAATCATGAGAATAACCCACCAATATTGTAGTAAAACTCTTAGTCTGTGTGCTATAAAATCCATATTAAAAGTACACAATCTTTCATAGTTTACATAATTCACATTATGCGTAGC
>JAOTQR010110557.1:0-26161 GCA_025774065.1 Solanum ossicruentum | reverse complement strand
GGTTAGGGTGGGGGGAGTGGGGGTAGGGGGATGAGGGTCTGAGTTGGAGTAAAAAAGATTAAATTTACAAAATTTAAATTTTTTGTAAAATAATTTTAAATTTTTTCTTTTGTAATTTATGTAAAAAAAATTTAAATTTTTTAAAAAAGTTTTGTAATTTTTTGTAATTTATGTAAAAAAAATTTAAATTTTTAATTTTTTTGTAATTTTTATTAGTTTATGTAAAAAAAATTTAAATTTTTTTAAAAAAATTGTAAGTTTTTGTAATTTATGTAAAAAAATTTGAAATTTTTTGTAAAAATTATCTTTTTTTTTTAAATTTTTTTAAGGAATGTCACATGTAAAATCGGAATGCCATGTGTACAGCTTGCATGGACGAATGTGGCGTTGCAGCATTGGACCGAAAAAACACATCAGTACGAGTGTAACTCACGCGTGTATCTGGTGCCTATTTGTTCAGGAATTACCAAGTTTTGGATCATATTTGTGCAAGTTGAAAATTGGATTGGTGCCAAATTCGGGGGCATATTTGGATATTATGTCATATAGAAAAATGGTTTGGAGTCCGGAAATAGTCACTCTATGTTTTAAACATAGGAGTCTCGATGCATACATCGCCCCTTACCCCAAAATGGGTGAGAGGCAATGGGATAATGTTGTTGTTGTTGTTGTTATATGTCATATAGAAAAGTCAAAGGTTTGGACGACCATGGTATAGTTATAAATATATGATTAACTCAAGGATAAAAAAGTCATTTAGCATATTGATATTTTACGAAAGATACATATTCCTCAAAATCTTCCATCAAACTCCATCACAATCTCAACGAATCCAGAATATTCTCTCTTTTTATCTTCAAAGTTAAAATAGCGATGGTTTAAGCAAATCAGAAGCTTCCCTGCCATTGAACGATGGTTTAGCTCCCCTGTTCTTTATGATGGAATAGAAATTGGTAGTGATTTGGATACCAAAGGTCTAAGAAGCAAGTAACGAGCTCCATGTTCTTCTTTTTTTGAATCAAAATTGGTAGTTATTTGGATACCAAAGGGTTAAGAATCAACAGATTGCTCGACTTTCTGTTCTTCTTTGTGAGATAATCAAACTACTGGAATTACTTTCAGATCTAAAGGCAAAAGGTAATTTAGCATTCAATATCCTCAATTTTACTTTTGGATGAACAGTACTTCGTTTATAATTTTAGATGAATTGAACTTCAGTCTTGAATATCTATCTACTTAATAGAAACTTCGAGTCTTTAGCTTTGATTCATTCTACGCTTCTCTCAAATCTGTGTGATTCGGTCTCTATATTATGTATTTCATCTGCGAGGAAGAACAAACTGTGAAAAAGAAGCCTTTATCATCTATTATGAATATCACAATTTTTGTTTCTTAATTCATGTTCATCTATATGCTTTTTAATTTATTCCTACGTTTACTCATAGTTCTGGATTTTCTTAATGTGACTGGTTTTGTGGGCATTATAGGGAAACAACATCTTTGGCTTTGCTTAAAATGCTGATACAAGATTATCTGCCTCTCAGTTCTGTTAATAGTTTCTTGGTTTTCCTCTTATTCTATCTGCACTTATTTTGTCCAGTGTGAGTGTAACTCAAAGAAACTCCGTTGAGGCAAATTATGCAAAGTCAAAAAAGTAAGAGTCATGTTTTCATAATAAAGGATTATTACTGATATATTCTTTCTATCTTGTAAGTATATAGTTTGTAGCCATTCATTATTTCTCTCTATGATGACCAGACCAAAGAATGAGCCATCCTAAGATATTGTTGATTTGTGTAGCATTTGCAAAAAGGCCTAAAAAGCTAGATGTGTCGATCTCTAACATTTACCATTTGCAAGGTTGTGCTCATTCAGTTGTCAAGCCTTATCTTTTCTTGAATCATATACAACATTGCTTTCAGACTTATACTGGTTTTTACCTGTATTAGCATTTAAAGTAGCTTGATATGTTTTTAGTATCTTGGTTGTGTTGTCCAATTATGTTTTCCTCTAAATCTTTTATCATTCATCAGAGAATTCTTTCATTTTCGTCAAACTTTTTCGTGAAGATTTACGATTCATGTTCTACTCCGGTTAGAGAAACCATTGTTTTGTCTTATTCTGACACTATTATGTTATAGAGTCCTTTTTTCTTTTCCTCATCATGTAGCTAATGATGGGTGCTAGCATTTATTGTGAAAGACGTTACCTGATGTTGGATCGGTTTTAAGAAAGAGAATTGATAGCTTCAAGGATACTAAACAACATAAAGTGTTTGCTCTGTTTCCTTTCTCACTTTAAGTATGGAACACACTTATATGGAGGAATGATCCCATTGACTCCGCATGCCAAAATAAAGGTGGTGTTGAATGTAAAATATGTGGTGTATCTGCTAGGATTCATATAATTGACCCATGTTGTTAGAATTGAGTTTTGTGTTTGTTGCTATTACAGGTCAAATTTCCTCTATTGCTATGCCATTGCTGCTTTTCGCCTTATCTTTTACTAAGAAACTAATCTAAACAGAAGCTATTCTTTTTGTTGTTATTCAATATCAACCTTTTAGTTACAGTCTTTGTTCTTCAAGTGTAGATTATTCTATTGTCTTCTATTTTCATTCTTCCTCTTTGTTTTCGGAGGTCGGGGGACCCACACGTTAGGGGTTATGGTTATTTAAACAGTTCTTTGCTTGGCGCTTGATGATTAAAAATGATTTGCTGTCCACTTTGCTGCTTAGCCTTATATTTTATATGGCTGAATGACCCTTTCTACTTGAAATTTTTCTATGTTCTTATCTGCTAATATGGTGTTATAGACTGAGCATCACAAGTTTTATCTTGATTTGTCTCCCGTTGCAAACAAAGTTCCCCAGGGATTTTCGTCTTGTTTTTGGATAACTTATTGGTGAAAAATTCCTAATGACCCTTGGAATTGTGTCATTACTCCTTTCCGGTATCGGTACAACTTGTCGACAAATTCGAGTCGTCCTATATAGACTGTTCTAGTTTTGTGCAAGACCAAGCACAGTTTGCAGTTCCATTGGGAAAAGAGCAAAAAGGACAGTTATTTAACTTCGGGAAAGATGCAATGCCTATGTGTTTGCTTATGTTCCTTAGATTTTAACAGGAAATTTTAAAAACTAAAACCATAAACCTTCCGGTTGAAGAATTCTCTGACATTGTACCAAACTTCAAGGGGAAGAACTGCCTATTTCATGCTATCTCCTTATACTATGGAGCTTCTCTATTGTTGTTTCAGACACACAAATATATTGTCCCTTCAGTTATATGTTCATACAAAACCTAGCTCGAGCAGTTTTACTATCAGAAGACACTTAAGATCCATATTTCAGCAAAAATTTATATGACTACTACTTGACCTTGGAGTTTATGGATGCTTCAGACAGAAGCATCTAATTTACGGACAACATATGAGTGAAATCCCACAATGTTCCATCACAAATCCAAAAGGATACTTCTGTGTTTCCTTATGACACTTTTAGGTGACCTAAATATCTACTTTCATCTTCTAACCAAGTTGAAAACACCTCCAAAGAGCTGTACTTTTTCCCCTCTTTTGGGTATTTTAGTTTACATTTATAAGCAAATAATAATCTATTCATGGTATTTTCCCGTGAAAGATCCAATATTTCAGCAACCTTACTACTAACTCAAAGCTGGTGGACTTATGCGAGAAGAAGATTATCCATAGACTCGCACGGATTATGCTACCTGCAAATTTGACAACACCAAGGTTGCTGCTAAAGTTGCTAACTTTAGTGTTGTCTCCCTCGATGAAGAACAAATTGCCGCTAATCTTGTCAAGAATGGCCCTCTCGCTGGTAAATGGCCTCTCGAAACACTTTCGTATTAGCTTGAAACTACATTTTTGGATCTTGAATGATCACTCTTTTTTGTGCTAATCGTTTTAAACTTTTCATTGATGTGAAACTAATTCTGAAGTGTTGCTGTTGCTTGGCTTGCACTTGCATTGGCGATCAATGCAGTGTTCATGCAGACATATGTTGGCAGAGTCTCCTGCCCATATATATGCTTTAAGAAGTTGGATCATGGAGTCTTATTAGTTGGATATGGTACTGGTGATTCTCCCATTCGAATGAAAGATAAACGATACTGGATCATCAAGAACTCGTGGGGAGAGGAATGGGGCGAAAATGGATACTATAAATAAATTTTAGCTGAATCTTTTAAAGAAATTGTTCTTGTTCCAAATATGACTTTGAACTATTTCAACTTTTCGTGCACATATAGCATCTATTTTTCATATTAGAGTGTCCAACTATGATGATTCTGAACTATTGGGTGAGTTTCTGCAGGTTGCAGCAGATTCTCTGCTTTGGAGGAGCACATTATTGCAGTGAAAGTGAGTTGTTTGTTTGAAAGGACATATTTCAAACTTGCCTCTTGCCATAAACCATCAAATTTACTCTTAAAAATTATTGACTTTGAGCGATACAAGTAAAAGCTACAAATAAATGAAACTTTACCATAATTCAAAACGTTGGGTCCATGTTAAGCACGGGTAATATTAATCTAGTATATTATTATTATTATTATTATTATTATTATTATTATTATTATTATTATTATTATAATAATAATAGATTTTAGTTGAAGAAGCACAATCCTTGTGCTTCCTTTGTGGTGCAGGCGATTTGGTTGATTTTGAGGGGGTTCTTTGTGGTGCAGGCGGATTGGTTGATTTTGAGGGGGTTGGATTGTTAAGTTTTACCTAAATAGCTTATTTAAAATATGATCAAATTATTTGTTAAATAGTCATAGTTAAATAAATTAAAATGATTACTTTGTATGATTAAGTTATTTGACAAAAATTAATCATTCTAAAATAAAATTAGAATGGTTTAGTAATAAAATTAATTAGTTGAGCTCTTCATATGAAAAATTACTTGTAATATCGAGGAGTTGTATTTAATCAAGAATTGATTTAACACTTAAGACATATTTGTTTTTCATAAATTTATCAAAACAATGCTAAAATAAGTAGTAAATATTTATTTTATTTCTTCTTTAAAAAATGTTTATCTTTGTTAGAAATGGTATCCATAAAATAATTTGTCGAATAAAAATAAGAAATTTATCAAAATAATAGTAGTAATGATAATAGTAACAACAACAGTATTATTATTATTATTATTATTATTGTTATTATTATTATTATTTTATTTTAAAATTCTTTTTAATCCAAGGAAACTTGGCTAATTAAATATAGATAGCTAGAATTGAGTGTCAACAGTAACTTCATTCCTTGCATATAAGTTTCATGCATGTCTCGAAGTCCTCCTTGAGCCCTATGAGGTGAGTAACCACATAGGTCAAGTCTATCATAGCCTGAAGAATCTATAGAAGTTGTCATATTTTTATCTCGCATAAAGTGATCCTATATGACTTAGTCAAGCTTTCCATAGTAGACTTCGATGTGATTCTGGCGATGGATTGGGTTCATGCTACCTATGGTTCCATTGATTGTAGAACCTATAGGATTAAATTCCAATTCCCTAATGAACCATTTTTTAAGTAGGAGGGTAGCAACTTTGCATGTAGAGGTCGGTTCATTTCTTTTGTAAAGGCCCGCAAAATGATTTCCAAGGGAGTTAAAGGAGCAATGAAGGATTTGTTGGAATAGGGTTTCATTAGACCTAGTCGATCTCCATGGGGTGCCCCGAGGTTATTTGTAAGAAAGAAGGACGAGTTACTCTTTATGTGCATTGACTACCTCAACTCAATAAGGTCACCATGAAGAACAAGTATATGTTTGATCAACCACAAGGGGCTACTCATTTCTCCAAAATTGATCTGAGATTCAATTATCACCAGTTGAGGGTGAGAGAAAGTGACATCTCTAAGACGGATTTCGGGACTAGGTATGGTCATTTTGAGCTTGTGGTGATGTTGTTTGACCTTACTAATGCACCGAGAATATTTATGGACCTCATGAATAGGATGTTGATACTTACCTAAATATATTTGTTCTGGTGTTTATGATGACATCCTTATCTATTCCCAAGGTGAATAAGAGTACATGGAACACTTGAGGGTGTATTGCAAACCCTGAGGGAACAGAAACTCTATGCAAAGGTGAGGTGGCCTTTCTTGGGCATATGATATCGAGAGAGGGCATCAAAGTTGATCCTAAGAAGACAAAAGCAGTGAGAAACAAGCCAATGCCATTGACTCCTACTCACATAAAAAGTTTCTTGGGTCTAGTTGGTTATTATATAAGGTTTGTGCGAGACTTCTCCACTATTTTGTCTTCACTTACCAAGCTAACTCAAAAGAAGGCTAAGTTTGTGTGGACGGATGACTGCGAGAGAAGTTTCCGAACTTTGAAGGATCGATTGACTTCATCCCCTATATTAACATTGCCAGAAGGGAATGATGGGTTCGTCATGTATTACGACACATCAAGCATTGAGTTGGGTTGTGTCTTAGTGCAAAAATGGTAATGTAATTGCCTATGCTTTAAGGCAATTGAAAGTGCTTGAGAAGAATTGCCCACTTCATGACCTTGAGCTTACGACAATGATGTTTGCCTTGAAAATTTGGCAACATTACATGTATGGAGTTCATGTGGATATTTTCACAGACCCCAAGAGTCTCCAACACTTGTTCACCCAAAAGGATCTCAACTTGAGGCAATGAAGGTGGTTATAGCTACTTAAGCATTATGATATGAGTGTGCAGTACCACCATGGAAAGACCAATGTGGTAGCTAACGCCCTTAATAGAGTTTTCATAGGTAGTGTGTCCCATATTGAAGATGATGGAAAAAGGGAGTTAGCCAAGGATGTTCATAGGTTGGCTAGATTGGAGTGAAATTGAGTCCGAAAGTGGTGGTGCAATGGTTCTTCATGGGTCTGTATCTTTTTTGATTGATGAGGTTAAGACCAAGCAAGATCTTGATCCCACCTTGGCAGAATTGAAAACCTTAGTAAAAGATGGAAAGATAGAAGTCTTCTCACAATGGGGAGATGGAGTACCCCGATATCAAGCGAGGTTGTGTGTGCCCAATGATAATGAGTTGAAGAAGTTGATCATGCAAGAAGCCCATAACTCTTCATATTCCATTCATCTCGATAATACCAAATGTATAGAGACTTGAGAGAGATTTATTGGTGGATGAATGAAGAAGTACATTGCTCAATTTGTGTCTGAGTGTGAAAATTGCCAACAGGTCAAAGTTGAACACCAAAGGCTAGGTGACCTAGCACAAGACATCGGTATCCTTACTTGGAAATGGGAAGAGATCAACATGGACTTCATAGTTGGTCTACCAAAGACCAAAAAGCATTTTGACTCCATATGGGTGATGTGCTATTAAAATACAACACTTGTGATGCTTAAAATTTAGGATTTTGAATGTTCTCAATGCGATATTTGTGGGTTTTATGTGTTTTTGTGTTTAGATTTGCAAGAATGCAGGCTGGTCATGATTTGGGGCAAAATTGCAGAAGATTGCTGGTTTTTGATGATTTACGAGACCATCTACAGATCATAGAGCATTCTATGAGTTGTAGAGGCAGTTTCGTGACAAATTCCAATAAAGGATGAATTCTGAAGATCATCTCAACGAGACATGCATGCAAGTCGTAAAGCATTCTACGAGTCATATTGATGGGTTTCGTGAAAATTTCTAGTGAGGGACAATTTGATGAAGTTGAAGCCTATGAACATGCATTAAGAGTCGTAGATTAGTGTACGAGTCGTGAAGTTGTGTCATAGCAAAGAAGTACAGAATCCCAGGAGCTGACTACGAGACCCTGACTACGAGCCATAGAGGACACTATGAGTTGTAGAAACCTTTCATCGAGTTTGTCGATCAGTTTTTCCATTTTATGTAACACTTAATTTTAATTACTATAAATAGTAATTTTTAGGTTATTGTACTAGGGGGACGTCATTATTCAGTATTTTTAGGGTTTGTACTTAGAGAACCCAATACTTGAGAGAGAAGATTGTTTGAAACACTTGTGGGTAAATTTGATCTTCAATCTTGTGATTCTCATTCTGGGTAAATTTGATCTTCAATCTTGTGATTCTCATTCTTCTTGGATTCACTTGATTTCAATTCAATTGGGTAAGTGTTTAATTATATTTTCTCAATTTATAATTTCTTCATCTATCCATAGCATGAGTAGCTAAATTCATAACTGAGTTGTGGGAACCATGAAGAACTAACTAAGTAATCCCGGGTAATTTACAATTCTTAGAATGGGTATATACATGTATTTAATCAATTCTCTTTGTTTTGCATGTTTTCTAATGGTGGCTAACATTAGAACCCGCCTAGTATTACTAACTGGACCAAGGTAGTAATGAATAGGAAAAGAGATTGATTAACAGGATTCGATTGATGTGTTCTCATCTAATCAACCAAACTAGGCTAAGGGAAGGTTGTACTGGGACTTATAGGTAATGGTTAGTATTGTACTCCATGAAGATGGGTCAAGTCATACTATGAAACTCGCCTCTCACCTTTGATCAAAGGGCTTAGTGAACTTAAATTATCGTCGCACATGCTATATACTCGACAAGAATTGGGTTATCCGGTGATACTAAGTTGAGGAATCATGGGGAACACGATACCCTAGTTGCTCTCTATTATTGATTGTCTCTCGTGATAGTTTAGTTTACTTTATTATTAATTACTGCAAACCCCCTCCCCCTAGGGGAATTAAGTTGGTTAACTACTTGAATTGCTTATTGGTGACTTTTTCTGGAGTCTACGTATTCCCTATGGGTTCGACCCTCACCCTGGTTAGGTTTTATATTTTGAAAACGATCGCTTTATCCTATAAAAAGGAGGTGTAACTTGGGTGACATCAAGATTTTAGCATCGTTGCCAGGGAATATAGCTAGACTTAGATTGAGTCATTAAGTAATTCGAGTGTTAATCCTTAGTTCCCTTTGTTTTACTTTTGTTTTTGATTTTGTTTCTTTGCAGGATATACGAGTAGTGTATGCCCAAAACTCGGAGTCAAGGAAATCCCTTAACTCCATTTGATCCATACATCCAACAAATTTTAAGAAGAATGACCCAAGAAAATGCCAACAACAGGGCCAATGCAACTTTGAATCGGGGTAATAATGATAATGATAGGAATGAGAACCCACCTCCTTTGGATGACCTTCCACAACCTCGGGAGTGCAATGCTAATGCTTACCAGTGGAATCAAAGTTGAACCCCAGGGCTATGGATATAACGGGAGCTACTGTGTTACCACCACTACCGGCAGACACAAAGTTCACAGTCTCTAGTGGGTTACTTCAGATGTTGCAGAACCGTGGGTTATTTGCAGGCTTATCATCAAAGGATCCATATAGTCACTTGCATAATGTTGCATTTGGTTGTAAGAGTGGATGGGAACACATAATATCTTTATGGATGTTGTGGGACTTCGTGTCTTCCCATTGTCTCTTACAAGCAACACTGCATTATGGCTATCTAGCTTTCACAAGGCTCGATCACCAAGTGGATAGAATTGCAGAGGGCTTTCTTAGCAAGGTACTTCATCAAACCAAACAGGCTCAAAGTGGAGGACTAGATCAATAACTTCAAGCAATTCTCTGGTGATTCGATCTTTGATGTATGGGAGCAATTTAGTAGATGCTTAAGGAATGCACCGGACCATGAGATTTCGGGGAATGTCCTAGTGGAGAATTTCTACCAAGCTCTAGATGCTAATAGTCAAACATGTGTTGATGCCCTCTTAGGAGGTATGTTTGCAGAGCAACCATTCACAGAAATTTCTGAGCGCACAAACATTGTAGTTAAATCTAACCATGTGTGGAAGCCCAGGAATAGACATCTAACGGATCATGCAAGCACTCTTGACATGAATTTTGACCAAGTAATAATAAATGCAGACATCCTTAGTATGCTTGATTAGAATAGTGCTAACCTGGAGATGCTAATTAAGCATGAGGATTGTAGGGATGACAGGATGAGTAGTTGTTATGTACCCCCACATAATCATGATAGGGGAGATTGGAACTCGAGAATTGAGGGGATGCTTGACCAGTTGTTAAAAAAGACAGATGCTCAAGATGATACATTGAAAGAGATCAAGTTCGACATTGCTAGGATAAACCTTAAAGTTGACCAACATTCTGTGGCAATTCAACAACTCAATTGTTAGTTTGGACTTGTGTCAATATAACTGGATCAGATACAAAGAGACATGACAACAAGTGCCAATGCTATAGAGTAACAGAATACTAATAGGTGCCAGATTGAGGTAAAGTTTGATGATGAGGGGGCACAAAAGCTTGAGGAAGTTTGAGTACTCAAGCTAGCTATGTCGTGCTGCGACAATAAATCAGACGCTGCTTGGGAGACAACCCAAGGTGGAACATGGCGCTTAGGCGCCTAGTATGTTTTTGGCCCCTTATATTCTATTTTTACTTGATTTTGTGTATTAGGACAATGCACATCTTTTTCGATGGAGTGTGAGTAGTTATGGGCCTCAGTGAAGTCTGAATAGCTTATTGTCCATTATTATCCCTATTTTTTATCTCGAGTTTTTCTTACCTGTATTTTGTTTTTCTCGTGGATATTTAATTTCTATTGGACCAACACGTTTAGGATGTTTAGATAACATGTGTAGCATATAGTTCTAATACTTGTGGCATATATCATGTTTTTGTGTTTTGTTTGAAAAATGGTATCCACAAAAAAATTTTGATTTGTAATTAGATGGCAACCATGAATGTTTAGGTGTTTACAATATCTGTTCAAATAAGTGAGGCTAAATTGAGTTAGAAAGCATGATCCGTGAGTCTTTTGTTGATAATGTATGCAATGACATGAGAGTGTGAGCTTATTTTGATAAATTCATGTATTTTGTGCTAATTCAGAATCGTAGATTAAATGGATTAAGAAAGGATCATAGGCCTTTGTTCTTTAAATAGTCCACTTTAGCCTAAAAATAACCAACCAAAATAATGATTTATCCCTTTTCCAAATATTTGAGCCCTACATGTACCAATTCTTTTAAAATATCTAATTAACCTAGCCTTATCTAGTGAAGAATCCTAAAATTGGTCCTGGTCTTTCCTTGAGCATTGTGAACCTTGATTGAAGCAAAAGTCTAAGTTGAGGATGACTGGTGTAAAGGTAAAAACACAAAAATAATGGGGAGAGTTAGCAATGAAGAGAAAAAGAAGAAAACTCATGTATCGGGGGCAAGAAAAAGAAAAGATGCCTTAGATTGAGCCAAAAAGCAAAAAGAAGCATAAAAATAAGGCAAAAAGCTAAGAGTTGAATGAAGGAAAAGGGAGAATAAGGTGAAAATGATAGAGTTGGTGGGGCAAGATTGTAGAAAAACGCAGTTTCAAGGAGGGACATTAGTCACTATTTTCCTAAAATATCATACCAAAGTCCCTTGAGCCTGCATTACAAGCCTAGAAAATCCTAAAGTGATTCTAGTCCAGTTAGTTGAAGATCTGAGCCATGAGTATAGGGGAAAACCTATAGAATTAGTCATTATGCATGAATATCTTTGTGAGAGTAAGTGTTTTTGCACACTCCCAAGGTTAAAACATGAAATCATCATTGAGTGTCAAATTTGGGACTTCTTTCTGTGAGGGCACTTGCATTGCACTGTTAGCATTTAACTTGTTCTGTGATTGTAGACTGTTGATAGCCCCTTGCTTGTCATAGTTGTGTTGTCACATGCACTAATTTGCATTGGTTTGCTAAATAGCTATCTGATCCGATTTTGAAAAGCTAGTGTAGGTATCTGAGTTTGAGATATATATGATATATATCGTTGAGTTCTGTGTGTTACTGTATTGTCTATATAGATTGAGTCGTTGCTTGAGGACAAGCAACAATTTTAAGTTGAGGGTGTTGATGTGTTATCAACATACAACACTTTTGATGCTTAAAACTTAGGATTTTATATGTTCTCAATACGATATTTGTGGATTTTATGTATTTTGTGTTTAGATTTGCAGGAATACAGGTTGGCCATGATTTGGGGCAAAATTATAAAAGATTGCTGGTTTTGATGATTTATGAAACCCTGTATTGATTGTAGAGCATTCTACGAGTAGTAGAGGTAGTTTCGTGGCAAATTCAAGTGAAGGGTCAATTCTGAAGATCAGCTCAATGAGATACATACGAGTCGTAGAGCATTCTACGAGTCGTATTGATGGGTTTCGTGAACATTTTCAGTGAGGGACAATTTGATGTAGTTGAAGCCTACGAGCATGCATAACAGGTCATAGTTCAATGCACTAGCCATGAAGCTATATTGTAGAAGAGAAGTCCAGAATCACATGAGCTGACTAGGAGACCCCGATTACGAGTTGTAGAGGACACTACGAGCCGTAGAGGATTCGTGGAGTTTGCCGACTAGTTTTTTTTATTTTATTTGATACTTAATTGTAATTACTATAAATAGTACTTTTTAATTATTGTACAAGGGGGATATCATGATTCAGTATTGTTAGGGTTTGTACTTTGGAGAACCTAATACTTCGGAGAGAAGATTATGAGAAAACATTTATCGGTTAATTTGATCTTCAATCTTGTAATTCTCATTCTTCTTGGATTTGCTTGATTTCAATTCAATTGGGTAAATGTTTAATTATGTTTTCTCAATTCATAATTTTTTCATCTACCTATAGCATGAGTAGCTAAATCAACAACTAAGATTGTGAGAACCATGAAGAACTAAGTAAACTAGGGTAATTTACAATTCTTGGAATGGGTATATGCATGTATTAATCAATTTTCTCCGTTTTGCATATTTTCTAATGATGGCCATTATTAGAACCCTCCAAGTAATACTTACTTGACCAAGGTAGTAATGAATAGGAAAAGAGATTGATTAACAGGATTCAATTGATGTGTTCTCGTCTAATCAACCGAACTAGGCCAAGGGGAGGTTATACTGGGACTTACAGGTAATGGTTAGTATTGCCCACTATGGAGATAGGCCAAGTTAGATAGTGGAATTCACATCTCACCTTTGACTAAAGGGCTTGATGAACTTAAATTATCGTCCTGCATGCTATACACTCGACAAGAATTGGGTAATCCGGTGATACTAAGTTTGGGAATCATGGGGAATGATACCCTGGTTGCTCTCTATTATTGATTATCTCTCATGACAGTTAGTTTAGTTTACTTTATTATTGATTATTGCAAACCCTCCCTCTTCGGGAAATTGAGTTAGTTAACTACTCGAATTGCTTATTGGTGAATTTTTCTTGAGTCTACATATTCTCTGTGGGTTCGACCCTAACCTTGATTACGTTTTATATCTTGACAACGACCGCTTTATCCTCTAAAAAGGAGGTGTAACTTGGACAACATCAATGGGTTATAGTTAACCGCATGACAAAGTCAGCTCATTTTCTACTGGTCAAAACTATATTCAGTGTTGAGGACAGTGCCCACTTGTACATCTGAGAACTGGTGAGGTTGCATGGGATCTCACTATCCATTATATCGGATCATGGAGTCCAATTCACTTCTCACTTTTATAAATCCTTTCAAAGAGGACTTAGTACTAGGGTGAAGTTGAGTACGACTTTTCACTCCCAAACCGACGGGCAAGCCAAAAGGTCTATTCAATCTTTGAAAGGCATGTTGAAAGCTTGTGTGCTGGAATTTAAGAGGAGTTGGGATGACTACTTTCCATTATGGAGTTTGCCTTCAACAACTACTTCATGTAAGTATTGAGATGGCTCTATTTGAAGCGTTGTATGGTAGATGATGCAGGCTACCCATCGGGTGGTTCAAAGCTAACGAGGTGGCACTAATTGGACCGGGCTTGGTGATGGATGCTATGGAGTAAATTTAAAGGGTAAGAGAGAAATTGCAAATATCCCAAAGCCAAAAAAGTCCTACTCTGATGTGAAAAGAAGGGAACTTGAGTTCCAAGTTAGTGATTGGGTCTAATTGAAGGTGTCTCCTATGAAAGGTGTGCTCCGGCTCGATAAGAAAGCGAAATTGAGTCCTAGATATGTGGGACCTTATAAGTGGTGAAAAGATAGGGGAAAGTGGCATATGAGTTAGATCTACCCAACAAGTTACATTTGATTCATTCATGTTCCATAGTTCCTTTGCGTGATGTGAACATTGAAGAGGATTTGAGTTATGAAGAGGTACTCGTTGAAATTCTGGACCATCAAGTGACGAAGCTAAGGAACAAGGAAGTTGCATCTGTTAAAGTTCTTTGGAGAAATCAACAAGTTGAGGGTGCTACATGGGAAGTGAAAGCGGATATGATGAAGTGTTAGCCACATCTATTCTACTATACTTAAGCCTAACGTATTAAGAAATTCTTCCAAAAACCTCAAACTCCATGCATTTTAGTTTTTCATGATGTATGCACTCATTTTGATGTTTATGAACGTTTTCGAGACACGTTTTAAGTATGAAATCCGATTTTTTTAAGAAATGATGTTTAATTTGCATTATTGCATGCATACTAGGTCATTAGCTGCTACTTAACTCTTTAGAGCCTGCCTTTAAGTACATTCGAGGATGAATTTTCTCAAGGGGGAGATATTGTAATGACCCTTAGCTTAGGAGCCTTGAGTAAAGAAAAGTTGGCCTAAAAAATGACCTGAAGTCTGGTTTATGGGATGACTTATAGCTCGTAAGTGGACATAAGGCCCGTAGGTTTCATTCTTAAATACAAAATTTTTGGAAGGGAAAAAATTTTCAAGTGTAGGGTAACCCTCAGACCAAGTGATGGCCTGTAGATGGTTGTGTGAGCGGGACCCCAGACATAAAGAAAATTTAGAATTTTCTGGAAGGTGAGTTATGAGTTATCAGATGGCCCGTAACATGTGTTTGTGGAGTCTAGCAAAGTCAATTTTCAAGAAATTTCAAATGTGTTTTCAGACAAAGGGACTTATAGCTCGTGGGTCATCTTACAACCTGTAATCGAGGTCTCGTAGGTTGATTCTAACAATTTTAATGAGGAGCGGCTTTATCATTCCTATCCTTTCTATTCCTAAACTATGTCATTTTCTGGACAAGAAAGGGGACTTATATCATCCTTTAAGCCCTAGAATCATCCCTCGTTATCTCATTCTTTCAATTTCAAATTTCTCTAAGACAAAAAGGGCTCTCAGGAACAAGGCTATGGTTTCCAAGGTTTCTTCCTCAAAGGCTTCAATTTTGTTTCTCTCTATTTTCCCCGAGGTATGCGGGTTGATTTATGGGTAGCCTTCCACCCATAAAGTTCCTTATTAAGCATTTAACCATTTCTTTAAGTTCCTCAAGTTAATGTACATGTGTATGATGATTTCATGATATTGATATTATTAAATAATATCTATGAACCTCAACTACTATTTTGCTATGTATATATGCATATTTGACTAATGATGGAGATTTCATGATTGTTTTGGATGTGATTAAGGATGGGCATTTTCAATGTTCCTTTAAAAGAAAATTTTCCTTATGACTTATGCGATTTATGATTGTTCCATGATAAAGTCTAACCCACCCAGTTTTTAAGTAAATCTTTCTATGATTGATGATCATGATTAGGGCAATAATGAATAGCTTCAAAGTTGGATTTATCAAAGATACGAATATTGTGATAATTAGCCTAAAGATGTTAAGAAAGGTCCCCAAGATAAAGGACAATTCTCACTTGGTGGTTCTTAAGTTTGAGCTACTCTTATGATTGCTATTTATGATTCTAAGTTATAATTTAAAGATTTTGTGGGATGACTTAGCACCAAATGTGACATTATGGTGGGTTCAGTAAGGGAACCTTAGAAGCAAACCTTTGTAGCATTAACTATGTGCCACCATAGGAACCCTTGTAGGCTAGTCTAGTGGATCCATGTAGTCTATTTATTTTATTATGATGCATGCAAAGTTGACGGAGTTGCACTGGGCAAGTGGCCTCCCCATGCCAACATAGGGGGTTATGTTGGATTCCATGTAGTAGCTCACATGATCTCATATGTCAGTTAAGGTCTACTCCTACAGGCTTTATTATCTTATGTTATCGTTTTATGTGCTTTCTTTTGCATTTTCTCATATTGATCTTGAGTCATATTCCTTGTGCATGCTTAATCTTACTTTATTTTTCTCTTATCATATGTATACTTATATGTTATGTTTAATAATGATGGCATTAAAATTTCATCCACGGATTTCATCTCACATACTTAGTACATTCCAATGTACTAACATATATTTTGCCTACATGATTTAACCATGCAGGGACAAGCACTCCTCCACTGGCTCGTGGCTAGTACTCAGCGTTCAAGACTAGCTTTACTATTCATGGTGAGCCCTTAGTTCGGGTTCCTCCATTTTTTCATTCTATCTTTTATCTTTTCTTTGTTTTAAGACAATATATTTGTAGCCCTTCCGAGGTGTTTACATTCTACATTGCACTATTTTAGACTTCTTTCTATTTGATGGAGATCAACCTATACCAGTCTCATCTGCTTATGATGTAGTAGGTATGCATATAGAGAAACAAGATGATTGTAATATTTTCACTGCTTTTTAATGTTGCTTCATTGCCACATTGGCCCTTAGTATCTTTCCCCTTGATTTTCTGCAAATTATTTTCATTAAATACTTATGAATGCTTAAGATGCTTGAGATGGCTTGGGTGAGGTGCCTTCATGTATCTCATTCATCGTGTGACTAGGCCCCTAGGTTGGATCGTTACAACTTATCAACGTAAAACACATGAAAATGCTTATTAAAACATTACATGGTAACATTAAAGACATATTATAACATAAAACATCATAAAATCATCATTAGCATGCATTGTAGGATTCAAGGAACTTAAAGAAAAGGTAAAAGCTTTTAATGTAGGACTTTGTGGGTGAAAGGGGGCCCACAAATCAACTCACATACTTTAGGTAAGCCTATGAAGAAGGAGCTTGCTATTATGGAGGAGATCCTTGAAACCCTAGTCCTTTTTGCCTTGCTTTTGGAGAGGATAATTGCCTTAGGATTATTGAGAAAGTGGAAGAATGAAAAAGAATGGGAAACCTAGGGCTTTAAGGGCCTAAAGGGTCGCAAAAATGAAATAGTTTAGATTTAGTATTGACAAAAAGGACAAAATGTCGTTCATTAAAATTGCCGGACATAAACCACAAGACCCCAATTATGGACCGTGGATCAAACCATGAGTTGTGATTCTCATCATCTTATTCTCCTTTTCCAATATTTAGAAGCTAGTTACTAAAGACACAACCACGAAACCCTTATCCACAATTCGTACATCAATCCATGAGTCATGGATGGCCTCGTGGAGTCCTTCTGCACTTAGTAAAATTTTCACTTATCTGGACCCCATATATGAAGGCTAACCACGGACTGTGTAAGTGACTATGGGTTATTCTGTTGGTCGTGGGTTACATTCCACAAACTCTAAATTACCTTTATGTTTGGAACTTATACCTACGACTTGATCTAAGGTTCATATTTATTTCCCTGTGTCGTAGATGGTCTTTGTGTATCCTTTTGTACTTAGAAAAATTCAACATTTATGAGGCTCTCATCCACGATCCTGGTCTACAACTCATGGTTTAAACCACGAGCCATAAACTTTTCTTCATGATACGATTCCTGATCATTTCTAGCCCAACTTTCCTGCTCTTCGTAGGATCTTAACTTGTGGGTTGTAACAATGCCCAATTTATCTCTCACTTTTAGATATCTTTCCATAGAGGACTAGGTACTAGAGTCAACCTTAGAGCTTTCTTTCACCCACAAATGGATGGTCAAGCTGAAAAAGCCATCCAAACACTTGAGGATATGCTTAGCACTTGTGTATTGGAATTCAAGGGTAGTTGGGATGAGCATTGTCACGACCCAAGCCTAGGCCCTAGGTCCTAGGTCCTAGGTGCAACATAGTGAAAAGGGAATCCAAAGTTACCCAAACAAGCCTCATAACATACTTAAGAACATCCTTGCTTAGGAAGCGTGGATCAATTATCAATAATTTGTACTAAGGGGATTAGAGGCTTAGGATGCACTCTATGGGACATGGGATAAGGGATATACATCATCTCAAGCACAACATAAAATCCTAATGGAAAGGGAATATGGGACGCACTCTATGGGATATAGGGACTTAGATATTCACCACCTTTCAATTATCGTCACAAACAACACTAAAACATAGGATAGGGACTAAGGGAAAGTCTCCATAGATACATAAGCATCGCATATTCATACATATCATGTCATCTAACAATACCTCTAATCATAAGTGGGACGGGGGCCAAGACATGTTCCATGCTTACCTTCAAAAGTTAATAACAAAGTATCAAAGTCTTAATATAAGCAAGATAGAAAATGGATGTTGTCCTCACAATTGAGAACTCACCACAAGCAAGTCTTCAAGAAATTGTACTAGTCATAAGGAGGTGAATCAATAGAAGCTCCAGCCCCTACATGGTTGTATCATGTAGGCAAAATGTATGTGTTATTACCAGGAATGTACTAAGTATGTAGGTTGCAATGCAACAAGAGATCATAAGTCATAATAAACAAGATGCATAATCATATACGAAGGCAATAAGCTCAATATGACATGAATGATCAATGTCTTAGTTAAAACATGCATGAAGGTAATCATAATCTCATAAAATAGCATACATATGTGATAAGAAACCTTAACCAACACTTAAGACTATGTGAGCTACTATATGGAATCCTGATGTTCCCTCTACTCTAAATAACGAGTGGTCTATTTGCCAAGGAAAACCATATCTCAGCTCACTGGAACTTTCCCATTTCGGAGAGTGCTTTACAAATGCCTTACAGGGACTTTATGCATTTTGGTTAACATATGACAAAGATCTTATGGAAACTCCACCCATTTCGGTTATTGTTTTGCATGTACCTTATGGGAACCCCACCCATTTTGGGAAATCATGCAATATGAAAATCACAAACCTATGGTGGAAATTTAGTTAAGGGACAATGGAAATCTGCCAAGGTCCTCTCTGTACTAAGTTAGCATCCCACAAAGTACTTAGATCATAATCTTAATCATATCATGCATAAACTTGCAAATCTTAATATCATAATAGATGTAGCTCATTAAAACCATTGCATCATAGCATCACAAAAGGGCTCTATAATCTTCCATAGTTTTCATAACATTTCCATGGAATCATAACATACATGATAGCCCTTAGACATTCATAATATTCATGACTTGCATATCTTACAATAAAACCTTTCATCACATATCCTTAGTCAAACATGGTGGGTTTATGCATAAGGACTTAAAATAATGAGATTCAAGAGTAATATGCATTAAATTGGTAAAACATGTTCAATTGAAACCATTTAAAATAACCTACCAACGTCATAGTAAAACCCCTAGTCAGGGCATCATAAAAACCATCTCAAAATCCATAAATCATCATAGCATTTCATAGTGTCACAAGGTGCATAGCTAGAATAACACAAAGAACCTCATAGTATCAACTGTTTATATATGTTCATGTATTACAAATCAATAATTGATAATTTCCAATTCAAATCATGCATAAAAAGCATAATAAGAAGTATTCGTACATAAATAATTCTTACAAATAAAAGATTTAATTGAAAAGGATTTTGGACTCCATGGGTGGAAGGACCCATGGATGATGAAACATGCATACCTTAAGGGTCTTGAGAAAGACGAGAGAGTCTTGAAAAATCTTGGGAATCACCTTGGGATTGACCTTTAAAGTAAGAACCTTGAAGCCCGAGAAATTAGGTTGAACTTGGAAGAGAAATATTGGGAGGATTTGAGAGGAATTTGGGAGTGTTTGTGAGTTAAATGGGGCTAAAATGGTGAATCTTTTGTGAATTTCTGTCTATAAGGGTTTTCGGATATGTCCCAATTGCCCTCGTTTAAATCTGAAAATATTTAGAAAAAATTGTACTATGGTGGAGCAGTGGCGCATCATGGAGTGACTCCCACATAGGTAATGTTTGCATGAATTTCAATTTTTTCCTGTTTTGACCTTGAAATGAGTTTAGATCACTTTTGTACTAAAATAAATTCTCCCAACAATATGGACAGGTCATATCTTCCTTGAAATTTCAAAAAAATATGAAAAATTACTTTTCAATACGTTTGACTTAAAAATCAAAGGAGACCATTTTTTCACACAATTTTATCTCTCAACAAGAATACAAACTTAGATTTGTCAAAAAATATTTCAAAGGGTATTCTGAAGCATTATGGGAGGTGTTACAAGCATCTTCCACTCATTGAGTTTTTCTACAACAAAGGTTACCACTCTAGCATCGGTATGGCACCATTTGAGGCCTTATATGGAAGGTGTTGTAGATCCCCAGTTGGGTAGTTTAATGTGTGAGAGATGGATTTGATAAGTCCAAATTTGGTTTTGGAAGACTTAGAGAAGGTGAGGTTCAGAAGGGAGAGATTAAAGATGGCACAAAGTCAGCAAAAGTCTTATTTTGACATTAGGAGAAGAAATCTTGATTTCAAAGGTGGATGATTGGGTGTATTTGAAAGTCCCATGAAGAGTGTTGTTCAGTTCGGCAAGAAGGAGAAATCGAGCCCTACGTATGTAAGGCCTTGTAGAGTTTTAAGACGAGTTGGTAAGGTTACTTATGAGTTGAAGTTTCCTATCCAGATAATTATGGTTCATCTTATTTTTCACGTGTCCATGTTGAGAAAGTGTGTAGGTCACCCAAGCTTCATTGTGTTTTTGGAGATAGTGTATGTTGAGGAAAACTTGGTGTATGAAAAGGTTCCAGTTGATATATTTTATAGGCAAGTGAAGAGATTGAGGAAAAAAGATGTAGCATCCGTTAAAGTCCATTAGAGGAATCAACAAGTTGAAAAGTTCTACTTAGGAAGCAGACCCGAATATGAAGAAACGATATCCTTATCTTTTCTACTCTACTCAAGCCTAAGGTAATAAGTAAATCATGTCTAAGACCTCAAATCTTGTATTTCATCCTTTATTTCATGTTACATGCATACATACTCATGGTAATATGTTTAGATGATATTTGTTGCAAAGTTTAAAATTTCATGAATTTGGCGTTTAAATTGCATTGATGCATTCATGTCGGGATGAAAGTTGTTTTGTTACTCCTCTCTAGTGTATTTCCATCACATTTAAGGATGAAAGTGTCACAACCCAAGCCTAGGGCCTAGATGTGACACGATGCATGGGGAACTCGAAGGGACCCCAAGCAAGCCTCTTAACATATCATTACACATCCTTGGTCGTGGAAGCAATAAATTAGTAATGAGAGATAGTAAATAGGGATAATAGGGACTAAGGGACATATGTCATAGCATTAAACATCATAGAGACAATAGTGTCAAGGCTCATAGCATCAATACATATCTTGTCCAACAACACCTCTAAACATAGAACTTAGCGGGGACCAAGATAAGCAACCGGGCTCACCCTCATAGTCAAATACACAATAAAAGGAAAGAACATCTTTATACATAGCATAGGATCAAGACATTGTCCCCGAAGTTGAGGACTCACCACTTGCTTTGTAGAGAAATTGTATTAGCCACGTGGAGGAGGAGGATGATCAAGTGGGGCTCCAGTTCCTACATGGTGAAATCATGTAGGCATAGAGTATGCAATAATACGTTTGAATGTACTAAGTATGTAGGGTGCAATGCAACAAGAGATAGGCAACATAGTCAAAATGAATATTTAAGTAATAGATGATCATATAACAATATGGTAAGCATGAATGATACTTGAAGTAAACATGCTTGTATATAGAACATATTACATGTGTAGGAAGAGACCATTATTAGTAACCAAGGCCTACCACCTCCTTGGTGAGGCGATTGAGGTACAAACCCCTCAATATGGTTGCACGAGCCTACTACCTCCCGAGCGAGGCAATTGAGGTACAAACCCCCCAACATGGTTGCACGGGCCTACTACCTCCCGAGCGAGGCAATTAAGGTACAAACCCCGCAATATGGTTGCTAGTGTAAGATCATGCAATTAAAGAGTTAAATCATGAAAGAAATCTTGAAGTAAATCATCCCACCAATCCTTGGTAACATCATCATACAATATATATCAAAACCCTTTATCCAATCTCAAGATAGATCCAAGATTCATAGCTCAAAACATGCTAAAACAGTCACATTTTTACAAAACCCCAACATAGTTCATAGTCAAATTCATAATAAGTAAGACTCATAAGTAAATCAACTTATAAACATGCAATTTATGTAAAAAGGAAGCTTGTACACCATGGATGAAAGGACCCAATGGTTAAAATCCACATATCTTGACGTTAGAGAATCATTGAAAAAGATTGGAAATGGAGACTTGAAGATTGAATGAAAACCTTAAGATCTGGATAAAGTTTTGGGACTTGAATTAGGGTGAAATATATGTCTAAGTATTTGAGAGATTATTGGGAAATGTCCTGTATGATATGAAGGTGAAATATGGCTAAGTATAGGTATTTTTATGCATGGGAAGACTTAGGCCCAAGACCCAAAAGCCTTGGACCGAGATAAAAATCACTAGCAAAAAAATACACAGGTCCACGTCTGGTCCACAATGTGGACCTATTGCGGAGGAAAGACTTACACAGGTCTGGGACGGCTGCGCATCGTGGCATTGTCACAGATCGATTCTGGAAATCAAAATTTTGGAAGAAATGAAATTGCGATTCGTTTGCTCTAAAATTAGGGTTAGACCTATTTTCCACTCAATTTTTCCCTCTGATCACAAATATTAAGTCAGATTTTTGATATCATACACAGATTTTGAGATATATGGAAATTACGATTCCAGGCACTTTCGAGGCATATTTTCGGGCACTTTTTGGTGTCATTTCAGAATGTTCCTAAAAGGGAGATATTGTAACACCTCCCAAGTGCCTTAGAATACCCTTATAATAGATGCCTTGCATAACACATCATCCAAATATTTTTTGGAAAATCTGAGATCGTATGATTGGGGCAAAAGTGTGAGGTACAAGGTCTTGTTCGATTTTTAGGTCAATCATATTGAAAAATAAGTTTTGGCAACCTTTTGCACTTTCCAGAGGCATTAATGATGTTCACGCTCGAACAATAAAGCAGTCTTTATCAAGTATAAACCTAACTAGAGGCTAGGGTCGAACCCACAGAGAATATGGGGTTTGACCAAATTGACTCACCAATAATCATTTCAAGTACCAATCGACTATATTCTCTAGAATTGGGGGGGGGGAGTTTGCAAATTGGGGTGAAATAACTATAATAACTATATTAATAATCACAAAGAGACAATCAATTTGAGGGTCAACTTGGGAATTGTGTTCTCTATGATTCACTAACTCAAATACCCAAGATAACATAATCTCAATCGAGACATAATATGCAGGACGGTAACTTAGATTCTTCCAGCACTCTTGTAAAGGTGAAGGTCAAATTTCACCATGGTGCTTGGTCAGAAACCATGGTATGCCAACTAACCATTATTCATTGTCCCAATTACCTCTCTTTGGTCGAGTTTGGTTAATTAGACAAGAACACATCAATCGAATCCTGTCACCCATTTCCTTTTCCTATTCATCACTACCTTGGTCGGGATCATGACACTAGGTGGGATTTGGTGTTTTCACCATCAAACAATAAGCAATCCAAAGGAAAATGGATAATACATGCAAATACCCAATTAAAGAAATGCAAATAATCCGGGTTATCTCAAGCTAGCTACTCATGGTTCCCATAATCCCAAGTTGTGGGGGTTTAGCTACTTCTAGCTAGGGCAAAATTACAAACAATGAATAAAGTACACATAGTTGAGAGATTACCCAAAGGAAATGAAGAACAATAAACCACCTTGATTTTTGGATTCACAAGCTTAAATAATTGAGTTAAAATACAAGTGATTCCAACCCCCAAATTGGGTCTTCAAAGTGAAACCCTAAGTATCTACACAAAAACCTAGAAAGTTCTCTCACGAAAGATATTGAATTCACTACAATCTGATTCTCCTCTAAAAACCCTAAATTAAACTATTTACACTATTTACAAAAAGGACCTTAAAATAAATATGAAAAGTTAGTCGGCAGTAGTTACGGTTCATAGGTACAACCCATAGGGTTATCTACGAGTCGTGGTCGTGCTTCTGTAGTCAGCACTTGGCATTTTGTACTTGACTGCAATGGTCCCTGTTATGAGTCATTGTCAGGTCTTCCCAGTGTCTTCTCATAGTCCAACCTTGCATTTCATGGTCCAAATTTATTCAACACTGTTAATCACTACGAGGTCCTCTTCTACGAGTCATAGTGAGGACTACAACCCATACCTTGGGCTCATATAACTAACTTCAGTTTCTCAGATTTTGATATTTGGAAGTTGTTAATCACTACGGCCATCTCCTACGACTGTTATCTTGGGTACGACTCGTAGTGGGTCTCAGAGATCTTCAAATTCAACAAAATCTGCTACTTTTTTCCAAAATCAGGCCAACCTGTATTTTTTTGCAAAAACAAACCTAAATCACATAAAAACCATAAAAATTCGCATTGAGAACACACAAAATCCCTTGTTTTAGGCACCAAATGTGTTGTATTTTGACAGCACATCAACACCCTTAACTTAGAATTATTGCTTATCCTCAAGCGATGAATCAATTTAGATGGATAATGAGTAATACACAGCAATCCTCCTAATGGCATATACTTTACTCAATTTCAACTCAGGTACCCAAACTAGCATTTTCAAAACCTTATTGTATAGCTACCAAGCAAATCAAGGCACCTTGATGCATTTGACAATCCAACTATGATAAGCTAAGGAGTATCAACAATTCATAATCACTGAAAAAGTCATATGCTAACCATGCAATGCAAATGCCCTAACAGAAAAGAAGTCCCTCTATTTCACTCAATAAGCAATCAAAGAAGATTTAGGGTCTGTGCAAGCGTAGTCACTGTCGCAAATGAGATTCATGCATGATAACCAATACCATAGGTTTGCCGATATAATCAAGCTTTAGACTATTGACTAGTTGGATCAGGATCACTTTAGGACTTCATAGGCTTGTGACGTAGGCTCATGGGGCATTGGTAAGGTATTTTTGGGCTTGAACCACTTTTTTTTAACATTTTCACCGTAATAACTCAACCATTTTCACTTTGTCCTCCCTTATTCTTTACTTTCAAGTTTCTCCAGGTACTTTCTTTTCATCTTTCAACTTGTGCCTTATTTATGAACTCATTTTGCTATTCTTCTCATTCTAAGGCAACTTTTCTTCTTTTTCTCTCACCAGGTACATGATTTTCCATTCTTTCTTTCATTCCCAACTAATAACCTCATTTTTGCTACTATACCACAACATTATCCACACCCACTGAGGCTTTTATCCTGAGGTGAAGTACACAATATCTATTCCCTAAACCAGGGCCACTTTTGGTAGTCATCCTCAACTTAGGCTTTTTGCCTCAATCAGGTTTACATGTTCAAGGATGGATCAGGGCCAATATCAAAGTATTTCACTAGAAAAAGCTAGGCTAGCTTGGTATCAAGAAAGAAATGGTACATGCAAGGCTCAAATATTCGGGACAAAGGGTAAACTCTTTCATTTGGTGAGTCATTTAGGCAAAAGTGGACTAATTAAAAGAACAATGGCCTAAGATCCCTTCCTAATCAACAAAATCTTCGGTCAAACTTAGAGTAACAAGGCAAGTTCTGAATTAGTATATAAAGCATGAATATAACAAAATTAGCTCACACACACATGACATTGCATACATAACCAACATAGACTCTTAGATCATGCTTCAAGCATTAACTTTCATTCGCTCATTCAAAACAAACATTGCCAATCCAATCATTCATGCAAGATCGCAAGTATAACCAAAAATCACAAAAACTTTTATGGGTAACCATTTTTCAAAACATTCAATAAAATCATTCAAGAATGTATGCATGCCAAAAGTATGAATCGCCATATATCCACAAATTATCTACAACACCTAAAACATGTCGGTTCAACATAAAGTAAAATCATCCACAAGGAAAAAGAACACGACAAGAAAACCTTGGGATATCAAAAATAGGATAGTTATGGACTAAAGGCTACTCAGACTTCACCCTAGTCCATAACTTCCCATACCCCAGCAAAAAGTGATACTTTGTCTTCAA
>JAOTQR010110527.1:0-26162 GCA_025774065.1 Solanum ossicruentum | reverse complement strand
TGGGGCTAAGAGAAAGCACTTTCATATCATAGACATCAAGAACAGTAGAGTCAAGGCTCTTAGCATAGATACATAACGTGTCCAACAAACACCTCTAATACATAGATAAAGCTGGGGGAAAAAAGGGAGAGCAACCGGCTCACCCTCATAATCAAAATAGACAATGAAGAAGAATATCTCAATACATAATAACAACAACATAAACTAAGGTCCCCGAAGTGGAGGACTTACCACAAGCTTAAGTACTATCGAACTAGCCATGTGTAGGAGGCAGATGATCTACTTGAGCATCGGTTCCTGCATGGTGATATCATGTTGGAAAGAGTATACCTCGGTACGTTCGAATGTACTAAGTTTGTAAGATGTAATGCAACAAGAATTAGGCGTCATAGTTAATATGTGTAACAATAGCCAATAGGCATAATATAACAATATGTCATGTATGATCAATACATTAGTAAAACATGCTTAAGTATCTCATGCTTATATAGGGTATCATATGTGTAGAAGAGACCAAGCTAGATTTCTAAGGTACAAACCCCTCGGTAAGTTAGTGATAATGTCGCCCCATAACTTAGGTGGTGAGGTACAAACTCCTTACTAGGCTGGAGATAATGCCACCCCTCCACCTCGATGGAGAAGTAGAAACCCTTCACTAGATTGATGAGTACAAACCCCCATTTAGATTAGTGATGATACCGCCCCATCACTAGGTGTAGAAGTACAAACCCTTCAATAGGTCGATGAGTATAAACCCCCATCTAGGTTATCCGGGTTCTTAGTCCCCCTAGATTGGGCATGTTCTGGTGAAACACTTTATATAGAATCTATCATATACATAAGCTCATTTCATCATCATATGTCAATCATCTCATATCTCATTCTTTGGACCTTCAATTCCTCATGAAATCATAACTGGACATTTTATCAAACACTTGGAGGGTGTGTAATGATAGTATAAAACCATGAAATATAAAGATGAAATCTTGCAAGAAAATCATCAGTAAAACCATCAATCTACACCTTACAACATCATCAAGCAACATACATCAAAACCCCTTATCAAATCTTACGATAAATCAAAGATTTGTAGCTTAAAACATAGCAAAATAGTCAATTTCATATAGTTTTAAAATAGTGTGCAGTGAATTTCATAATAAGCAAGATCCATTTGTAAATCAACTTTAAATCATGCAATTTGTTAAAATGAGGCTTGGGCATCATGGGTGAGAGGAACCCATGAATGAAATCCATATACCTTAGCTTAGAGATGAACTTAGTGAAGATCGGGGATGGAGACCTGAAGCTTGAGGAAGAACCTTGGAGGAAAACCTTAGCTTAGGATGAGGGTTTGGGACTTGAATTCGGAAGTGAAAATATGGCTAAGTGTTTGAGTGGGTATTGGGGAATGTTTAGGATATATGAGGGTAAAATGAGGCTAAGTATAAGTAAAAACACGTTTGGGAACACTTGGGCCCAAGACCCAAAAGCCTTGGACCAAAACTAATAAGAAAATATACAGGTCCATGTCTAGTCCGTGACGTGGACCTAGCGCCAAGGACAAATTTTCACTGGTCCGTGACAGTTGCGCATCGCGGCCCTATCGCGGATCGATTCTTGTAATCAAAATTTTGGAAAATTGAAATTATGATTCGATTGCTCTAAAATTTGGGTTAGACTCTTTTTCCCCTATTTTTGTCCCCCTGAACAAGAATATGAAGTTGAATTTTCTATATCGCGCATATATTCTTAGATAGATGGAATTTAAAATTCTCGGCGTTTCGAGGCACATTTTTGGGCACTTTTTGGGGTCGTTTCACAATCTAACCAACCGATGGATCCCACTAGTCTCATCCTTTCCACCATTATCCACACATGCTAGGCTTCTTAGAGCACCAATCACAACACCAGCTTTACCGGAGAAATAATGCACACTCATACCATAATCCTTAAGGGGCTCTAACTACCTCCTTGTTATACTCAACTCACACCTATCATATTTAGCAAATAACCTCTTATTCCCCCAAGACTCGCAACACTACCCCCAAATGATTCACAAGTTCTAAATAAATCAATACTCCCTCGCTAGAGGCCACCACAAACATGCTAAGGTAGAGTTTTAAGGCCCTATTCATGAGACCCATAAATACAACTGCTGCATAAGTCAACCAAACAACTTCATCAATACTAGTAATGCTCACTCCTAGCTCGAAAAGACACTTAGGAATATCACTTACCCTCATCCACACTTGAGAACAAAACCTGAATCTCAAATCAACCTTAGAGAAGTGACTAACCCATCGGAGTTGACCGAATAGATCGTCCATCCTTAACAAACATATTATAACCTTACGGGTTCTACACTTGTTGGAAGCATGCAATGCATGTAGCCCAAACTACCTCAATACCTCCAATCTATCAAGCTAAGCTCAATCAAGATCACGAAACAAGACTCAATGCAACAAGAGCATGGGGCAACCTTTAAAGATCTCTTCTAGCCACTATAGACCTATGCGACCATTGGGGACACACACAAGAGTTCTATTAGCACAAAGGAATCACACAAGAGATAACAACTCCCGGACCTATCAACTCACCTTACTCAAAATGTCGGTCACAACATTAACCTTACTTAGGGTCCACTAGGTCATAGGACAATAGAAGAGAACCTACTCACAAGCTTCGATAATAGCCTGTTAAACTGAAGAAGCTCCAAATGCCCAAGGAAGTCAAGGTATAGCTAATCTCTAGTGACTCTCATCCTATTAGGGTCTACCTTAATACCATCACCCGGCACCACACAATATAGGAAGGAAACTTGTTACCACCAAAATTCCCATCTCTCCTACTTAGCATCCAACCTTCTTCCTTAAACTTGTAGTACTACCCTCAAATGACTCGTATGCACTACCTCATTAGGGAACGAACCATCTTATAATCACCATCAACTTATTGAGTAGGGACTAAAGATGTTACTCATGAGACTTGTAGGCATATGCGGGGAATTAGTCAAATCAAATTACACTACCCCAAACACAAAATATTGGAAAGGGACATTCAAGGGCTAGTCTACCACAAACAACAATTCTAATTACAAAATAACTTAGGTTCAACACCTCCAATTATGAAAAGATGATAAAATGCAACCCCTTAGAGACCAATTGTTCCTTATGAAAGGAAATGGACATACCTCATTTGCTACCATTTGACAACTTCCCACTCAAAGACGAGCTCATTAGGGATTCGAGATCTAGCTCTATGGGTACTACCACCCATGAATACACAACATACATAAACCCATTCCATTCCTATAATGTTGTTACGACTTAAGCCTAGGGACTAGACATGATATGACGAATGGAGAACCCCAAACAGACCTCTTAACTTGTCATTACATATCATTGGTCAAGAAAGAATATAAACAATATAAAAGAGTAAGAATAGGGGGAAACAGGACTAAGGAAAAAGCTTGCATAATATCATAATCAAGAGACAAGAGTCAAGCTAAATCATAGGTACATAACATGTCCAACAAACACCTCTAATATAGATAAGAGCTGGGGCCAAGACAAAGCAACCGGGCACACCCTTATAGTCAAAAAAGACAATAAAGAAGAATGTCTTAATACATAATAAGAGCAACATAGACTGGTCCCTGAAGTGGAGGACTCGCCAACTAGCTTGAGTAGTATCAAACTAGCCATATGGAGAAGGAGGATGATCAACTTGGGACCGAATCTTATATAGTGATATCATGTAGGCAAGAGTATGCATTAGTACATTTGAATGTACTAGTTATGTAGGATGTAATGCAATAAGAAATAGGCATCACAGTCAAAATGCGTAATAATAGGCAATATGCATAATATAATGATGACATGTATGAATAATGCATAAGTAAAAATGCTTAAGTATCTCATTCTTATATAGGATATCATATGTGTAGAAGAGACCAAGCTAGATTTTCAAGATACAAACGCCTTGGTGGTTGATGATGGTTTCACCCCATCACCCTAGCGGTGTGGTACAAACACCTCACATGGTTGATGATAATCACACCATCTCACTATGGTGGCGAAGTACAAGCCCCTCACATGGTTAATGAGTACAAACCCCCACCTCGATTACCGGGCTATTATCTCGCCGGATCAGGTATGGTCTAATGAAACACTTTACAGAATATATCATATACATAAGATCATTTCGTCATCATATAGTCATTCATATCATATATCATGCTTTAGACTTTCGAACCCACATCCGAACATTTTATCAGACACTTAAAAGGGTGTGTAATGCTAGTATAAAACTATGAAATATAGAGATAAAATCATGCAAGAAAATCCATTATAAAATCATCAATCGACAATTTACAACACCCTCAAGTAATATACATCAAAAACCCTCCTCAAATCTTATAGTAGATCCAAGATTTATAGCTCAAAACATGGTAAAACAGTCACAATTTCACATAGCTTTAACATAATGTGCAGTGAATTTCATAATAAGCAAGACCCATTTGTAAATCAACTTTAAATCATGGAATTTGACTGAAAAGAGGCTTTGGCATTTTGCGTGAAAAGAATTGTAATTTCATTTTTCCAAAATAGCAATTTCCAATGAGGTTTTTGCCTCCCCTGGCGTGACGCGCCAAGGGCGCACCTCAATACAAATTTTGCCCAAATTTTCTGTCTCGGTCCAAGGCCTTTGGGTCTTGGGCCTAAGTGTTGCCATGCATGATAATGCCTATACTTAGCCTTATTTCACCCTCATATCATTCAAGACATTCAAAAATACTCACTCAAACACTTAGCCAATATTTCATCTCCAATTTCAAGTCTCAAAAACTCATCCTGATCGTACGGATTCTCATTCAAACTTCAAGTCTCCATCTCCAATCTTCTTCAAGGATTCTCCAAAGTCAAGGTATGTGGGTTTCTTTCATGGGTTCCTTTCACCCATGATATCCAAGCTCTCTTTTACCTAAAAATTGCATGATTTAAAGTTGATTTACTTATGGATCTTATCTATTATGAATTTTACTCTACACTATGTTGGGGTTTCATAAAACTATGGTTGTTTTAGCATGTTTTGAGCTATGAAACTAAGATCTATTGTGAGATTTCATGATGGGTGTTGATGTATATTGCTTGAGGGTATTACCAAGTATCTATTGATGATTTTATATTGAATTATTTATCATGATTTCACTCTTGAATTGCATGGTTTTACACTAGCACTGCATAACCGCCAAATGTTTGATAAAATTTCTGGATTATGATTTCTTGAGGAATTGAAGGTCCAATTCATGTCTTATGATTTGAATGATTATATGATGATGAAAGGTTAGTATGTATATAGTTTCTTCTACGTAGTGTTGGAATGTGACCATCCCCTACTCGGGGGTTGCACGCCAGGTAACCACGTTGAGGGTTTTGTACCTTGATAACCATATCGAGGGATTTGTACCTTGATAACCATGTCGGGAGGTTTGTACCTTGGTTACTAAGGGTGGTAGGGTGTGACAATCCACCAACCGTGTTGATGGGTTTGTACCTTGATGACCTTGTCAGGGGGTTTGTAACTCGATCACCAAGGGGTTGTAGGGTGCGATGATCTACCAATCAATTGATGGGTTGGTACCTTAATCACCAATGGTGGTAGTGTGCAATGATCCACAATGTGATAGTGGACTCTTCTTGCACATGTATTATATTCAATATAAGCATGATTTTACTATATAGCATCTCACATGCATGTCATATTGTTATATGTCACTCATTGCCTATGCATATGCAGTTCGATTATGTTACTTATTTCTTGTTGCATTGCATCCTACATTCTTAGTATATTCAAACGTAGTAACACATTCTCTATGCCTACATGATGTTACCATGTAGGAACTGGAGCCCCACTTGATCATCCTCCTCCACGTGGCTAGTACGACTTCTCGCAAGCTCTTTGGTGAGTCCTTCATTTCGGGGATGATGCTCACGATCTCCTCCTATGTTTCAAGACTTTCTTTTTTGTATATGTTGCCTATGAGGGTGAGCCCCAATAGCTTGTTTTGACCCCCCACCCTTATCTATGTAGTAGAGGTGTTGTTGGACATGTCATGTGTAATGTTATGAGCTTTGACTCTCTCTTGACTCTTGATGTGTATGATATGGAAGTTTTCCCTTCACCCCGTTATCCCTATTTTACTCTACTGTTGTCATATTTTATTTTTTCAGCGACCAAGGATGTGTAATGATATGTTAAGAGACTTGCTTGGGGTCCCTTTGGGTTCCCCATGCGCCATGTCACGTCTGGGACCTAGGCTTGGGTCATGACACTTATAACTCAGAAGGCTGAAAATCAAAAGTCTGGGATATCTTACTTTTGTCTTTTGATTTATTTTAGAACTTTTTTGTCCTAAAGATGAGTTCTTAAAATTTTTTTTTTAACTTTTTCAAACACCACCAAAACATGAAAACTAATCATAAGCCAAAAGCACCTAAAAAAAGTTAATCCAAACACCCTTTAAGTCTTTCGATCTTTTGTGTCACTTTTATTATTTCTTTCATAGAATAATCATCATCTACTTATGATACAAAATATCTTTTCAACTTTTAAGAAGTAAAGGATGTTCATTCATTTAATACATGAACTTCAAAAAAAAAAGTTAAGAAAGAGATATTCACATTTAGAGCCTGTTTGAAAAGTCACCCTGGTAATTAAATTTGCTGTAATTGGTGTAATTATATTGTTTGATCTATTTGGTTAAACAGGTACTTATGTGATCTACAGGTAATTAGGTGCAATTGGTGGGATGCAATTACACCCTCCAGTTTACACGAGAACGTTGTGAATTGCAGGTAATTACATGGTCAAATTACAAGCTATTTACTTTTGAATTTGTTTCTTTTATTTCTATTTTTTGTTTTAGTTTATCTTTAATTTTTAATTATTCTAAATTCTTTTTATTTTTATCATTTTTATATTTTTAAAAAATATATTTTATTTATAATATTTATTTTTTATTTTCTTCTCATTCTCTCGCACTATGAAGGTCTGGAAGAGAGTGGTGGTGATGAGGGTGCGGAAAAGTAGGGTCTATTTTGATAAATTAGTTTGGATTCATGCCGGGGTGGTCAATTACAGAAGAAATTCATCTTGTTCATAGATTAGAGGAGAAATATAGGGAATGATAGAAGGACTATCATATGGTGTTTATTTATCTCGAGAAGGCCTATGACAAAATTCTAAGGCATGTCCTATGGAGGTGTCTAGAGGTGAAACTGTCACGACCCAAGCCTAGGGCCTAGTCGTGACATGGCTCATGGGGAACCCAAAGGTACTCCATTCAAGCCTCTTAGCATGTCATTACATGTCCTTGGTCTCAGAAGCAATAAAACATAGCAAGAAGTAGCAACTCGGGATAAACGAGACTGAGGGACAACTACATAACATCAACATCAAGAGTCAAAAGGAGTCAAAGCTCATATAGATACATAACATGTCCAACAACACCTCCACTATATAAGATAAGAGTGGAGGCCAAGACAAAGCAACCGGGATCACCCTTATAGTCAATAAAAAAGTGAAAGAGAGAAAGTCTTAATACATAGCAAGAGATCCTAAGTAATGTCCCCGGAATGGAGGACTCACAAACAAGCTTGAGCAATGTCGTACTAGCCACGTGGAGGAGGATGCTCAAGTGGGAATCTGGTTACTACATAGTGACATCATTTAGGCATAGAGGTATACGTTAGAACATTTGAATGTACTAAGTTTGTAGAATACAATTCAACAATAGATAGGCATCATAATTGAAATTCTTAACTAGGAAATAGATGAGCATATGGCAAAATGACATGAATGGAAGATGCTTTAATTAAATAACACTTTCATTGAACATAACATACATGAAGGGAGTGACCATTTCTTAGTGTAATTTAAGGCCTAACACTGCTTGGAGAGGTGAATGAGATACGAACCCCTTCATGAGGTTTTTGAGGTACAAACCCCCCAATGGGTTGATGGGTATAAACCCCCAACATGGTTGATGGAGTACAAACCACTCAACATGGTTGATGGGTACAAACCCCAACATGGTTGACGGATAGTCACACCCTACCAACCCTGGTGATTGGAGTACAAATCGCTCGATAGTTGATGAGTACAAACCCCCAACAAGTTGTCACGACCCAAGCCTAGCGCTGAGATGTGACACCCTAAATGGGGAGCTCGAAGGAACCCCAAATAAGCCTCTTAGAACATCATTACACATCCTTGGTCGCAGAAGCAATAAGATAAGCATCAAGGGATAATAAATTGGGACAACTGGGGCTAAGGGAGTCACTTTTATACCATATACATCAAGTACAATAGAGTCAAGGCTCTTAGCATAGATACATAATATGTCCAACAAACACCTCTAATACATAGATAAGAGTGGGGACCAAGAAAAAGTTATCTGGCTCACTCTCAAAGTCAAAATAGACAATAAAGTAGAATGTCTCAATACATAATAAGAGATACATAGACTAAGCTCCTCGAAGTGGAGGACTCACCAACTAGCTTGAGTAGTATCGAACTAGCCACATGGAGGAGGAGAAGGATCAACTTGGGCACCGGTTCCTACATGGTGACATTATGTAGGCATAGAATATGCGTTAGTACATCTGAATGTACTAAGTATGTAGGATGCAATACAACAAAAATTAGGCATCATAATCAAAATGCATAACAATAGGCAAAAGGCATTATATAATAATATGGCATACATGATCAGTGCACAAGTAAAACATGCTTAAGTAACTCATGTTCATACTGGATATCATATGTGTAGAAGAGACCAAGTTAGATTTTCGAAGTACAAACCCCTTGGTAAGTTAGTGATGATAGCACCCATCACCCTGCTGTGTAAGGTACAAACCCCTTATCAAAATTAGTGATGATAGCACCCATCACCTAGTGTGTGAGGTACAAACCTCTCATCAAAGTTAGTGATGATAGCACCCATCATCCTAGTGTGTGAGGTGCAAACCCCTCATCAAGGTCAGTAATGATAGCAGCCATCACCCTAGTGTGTGAGGTACAAACCTCTCGTCAAGGTTAGTGATGATAGTACCCATCACCCTAGTGGTTGAGATGTTGACCCCTCAACTAGGCAAAGTAGATTGAGCATGGTCTAATGGAACACTTTATATATCGTATACTAAGCTCATTTCATCATCATATAGTCAATTATATCAAATCTCATGCTTTGGACCTTGAACTCCTTAAGAAACCACATCTGGACATTTTATCAATCACTTGGAGGGTGTGTAATGCTAGTATAAAACCATGAAATATAAATATGAATTCATGAAAGAAAATCCATTGTAAAACTATAAGTCAACACCTTGCAACAACTTTATGCAATATACATCAAAATCCCTTCTCAAATCTTACAATAGATGCAAGATTTGTAGCTCAAAACATAGTAAAATAGTCATAACTTTACATAGATTTAACATACTGTGCAATGAATTTAATAATCATGAACCATTTGTAAATCAACTTTAAACAATGCAACTTAAGTAAAAGGAGGCTTGGGTATTATGGGTGAAAGGAACCCATGAAGAAACCAACATACCTTAGCTTAGAGAAGAATTTGGTGACGATTGAAGATGGAGACTTGAAGCTTGAAGAAGAACCTTGAAGGAGAACCTTAGCTTGGGATGAGGGTTTGGGACTTGAATTTGGGAATGAAAATATAGCTAAGTGTTTGAGTGAGTATTGGGAAATGTTTTGGGTAATATGAGGGTGAAATTTGGCTAATTATAGGTAAAGACACGTTTGGGAACAGTTAGGCTTAAGACTTGAATGTCTTGGACTGAATTAAAAAAAAAAGTCTCCAAAATGAGCATAGGCGTGCCGTGGAGGTGACGCAAAAACCTCACTGGAAATTGTACCATGGGATTTTCAAATTTTGATACAGTGGCTCTAAAATCAGGGTTATTCCCTTTTTCAACTAATTTTGACCTCTGAACAAGAATATGAAGTTGGATTTTCGAAATAGCAAACAGATTTTTAGATTTATGGAATTTAAAATTCTAGGCATTCCGAGGCACATTTTCGGGCACTTTTTGGGGTCGTTTCAACATCTCCTCCTTGGGAACATTCATCCCCGAATATAAAAGAGACAAACAAGACAAGAGTAAACATAAACAAATCAGCCCCAACTAAAATGCAACATTACATTTAAAACACCATTTCAAAATCTCAACATACGTGTAAAATCATCATAAACTTGCCAACTTAAACATGAATGCATATGAATGACATAGGGGATGAAATGCAAGACTTAAAGTCACATAGGGAACTTAGAATTAGTACCTTAGGCTTGAATGGAGTGGAAAAGATAAGGATATCGCTTTCGCATGTCCGCTTTGGCCTCCCAAGTAGCACTTTTGATTTGTTGGTTCCTTCAAAGGACCTTAAGGGATGCCACTTCCTTGTTCCTCAATCTCTTCAATTGCCTGTCTAGGATTTGAATTGGAACCTCCTCATAATTCAATTTATCCTCAACAACATCCACAACATCAATATGCACAATAGCATTAGATCACCAACACATTTCCTCAACATAGAGACATGAAACACCGAATGAACCAAATTCATTTCGCTAGGCAACTTTAATTCAAAAGCTACCTTGCCAACCCTCATCAAGACCTCAGAAGTACTAACATATCTTGGGCTCAACTTCCCTTTTTTACCAAAATGGACCACATCTTTCATTGGAGAAACTTTCAAATAAACCCAATCACCCACTTTGACTTCAAGGTCTCTTCTTCTCAGATCGGCATTGGATTTTTGACGACTTTAGGCTATTTTCAACTTTCCATAATCATCTTCAACTTCTCAAGAGCCTTCATAACCAGATCCAGTCCCATTAAAACCACATCTCCAACCTCAACCACCCAACCGATGATCTACAACATCTCCGATAAAGAGCCTTAAAAGGAACCATACCGATACTAAAGTAGTAGCTATTGTTGTAGGCAAACTCAATCAATGAAAGATGGTCATCCCAACTACACCTCCACTATAATATACAAGCCCTTAATATATCCTCAAGGGTTTGAATGGTTCTTTCGATTTGGCCATCTTTTTGAGGGTGGAAGGTCGTACTAAGGTGAATTTTTATACCAAGACCACTTTGAAAAGACCTCCAAAAGTGTGAAGTGAATTGTGAACCATGATCCGATATGATGGACAAAGGAACCCCATGCAACTGCTCTAACTCATAACCTTGCGTACTCTTCAACACCATATGTGGTCCTAACCAGTAAAATGTGAGCCAATTTCATCATCCTATCAACCACCACCCAAACGGAATCAAATTCTTTTCTTGTCTTGGGCAACCCAACCACAAAATCCATATTAATCATCTCCCACTTTCAAGTAGGAATCTCTATCTTGGGTTAGGTCACCCGTTCTTTGATGTTTGGCTTTGATTTGTTGACAACTATCACAACCGGAAATGAACTTGGCAATGTCCCTCTTTATGCCTCCCCACCAATACACATCTCTCAAGTCTCTATACATTTTGGTGGAACAGGTGTAGATAGAATAAGAAGAAATATGGAACTCATCAAGAATCTTCTACCTCAATCCCATTAACACAAGGCACACACAACCTACCTTAGTACCTAAGAGCCTCATTTCCCCTTTAGAGAAAACCTCTAATTTGCCCTCTTTCATGATGGCCTTCAATTCAAGCAAGGAGGAGTCAAAATATTGATTAGTTATCACCTCATCAACTAAAGAAGACTTCGACCCATCAACAACCAAAACATCATCATCACCAACCTCTTCCAACCTAACCTCTAATCTAGCCAATTGATGCACCTACCTAGCCATCTCCTTACCACCACCATCAACATAGTCTAGGCTACCCAGAATCACCTAACTCAACGCATCTGCCACTATATTTTCCTTACCCGGATGACAATGCACACTCATGTCATAGACCTTAAGAAGTTCTAGCCACCTTCATTGCCTCAAGTTGAGATCTTTTTGAGCGAAGACATATTGGAGGCTATTATGATCGGTGAAGACATCAACATGCACCCCATATAAAAATAACTCAAGCCCATCTAATAGTGACAGTATAGGAGAGGACACAAGCTTGTCTTTCAAGGTTTGGAAGCTCCTCTCATATTCATCGGTCTACACAAACTTAACCTTGTTTTGAGTCAATTTTTTCATAGGTGAAGCAATGGAGGAGAACCCATTTACAAACCTTCTATAATAACTCACTCAGCCCAAGAAGTTCCTAATATCCGTTGGGGTCAATGGTCTAGGCCATTTTTTAATCACATAGGTTTACTTAGGGTCCACTTTATACCATCACCCGACACCACATGACCCAAGAATGCAACCCCCTCCAACCAAAATTCACACATGTCATATTTGGCATATAATTCTTCTCCCTCAATCTTTGCAACACAAACCTCAAAAGCCCCATATGCTCCTCCCTACTATGTGAATAGATCAATATGTTATCAATGAAAACCACAACAAATGAATCAAGGTAAGTTTTGAAGATCCTATTCATTAGGTCTATGAAGATGGCCGGCACATTGGTCAACCTAAAAGACATCACAACAAATACATAATGCCCATATCTAGTCCAGAAGGTCGTCATGGGAATATCACACTCCCTGACCCTCACTTGATATAACCCGGACTGAAGATCAATCTTAGAGAAAAAGCTAGTCCCTTGCAATTGGTCAACAAATCATCAATCCTTGGAAGATGATATCTGTTCTTGATGGTGACCCAATTGAGTTGTCGGTAGTCAATGCACATTCTATGTGACCCATCCTTCTTTTTCATAAACAACACTAGAGCACCCCAAAGTGATTAAATAGGTGTAATAAATCCCTTCTCCCACAAATCTTTCAGTAGCTCTTTGAACTCCTTCAACTTTGTTGGGTCCATACGGTACCAGGAAATGGAGATAGGTTGATTATCGAGGAGGAGGTCAATACAAAAATCTAATTTCCCTTGTGGAAGAACACCGGGAAGGACATTTGGGAAGATATTGAGAAACTCATTTACAACTGGAACTGACTCTATGGAAGGGTCTTTGGACTCCAAATCTTTAACCCTCACAAGATGGTAAAGACACCCCTTAGAGATCAGCTTGCAAGATTTAATGCATGAAATGAATCAACCCTTGACCACCACATCTTGGTTCTCCCACTCAAGCATGGGTTCATTAGGGAATTGAAACTTGAGCTACGGGTTCTACAATCAATAGAAACATCATAGGCATGCAACCGATCCATCCCAAGAATGACATCAAAATCTACCATGTCTACTTCAACAAGATCACAAGTCAATAACTTATGCAAAATGCAAATAGGACAACTTCTATAAGCTTTTCTAGCAACAATAGAGGAAGTAATAGAAGTAGACACTTCATATGACTCATGCAACAACTCGGGGGAAACATGGAACCTTTTAGCAAAAAAAGGGGTAATAATGGAGAGAGTGGCACCTGGATCAATACAAGCATACACATCAAAATCAAAGATTTTCAACATGACGGTAACAATGTCGAGGACCTCACCAACCCCTTGCCTCCCATGTAGTGAATAAAATTGGTTGTTCCTTAGAGCACCACCTTGAGAACCACCTCTATCCAATGGAACCGCATTTGCACCTCGGCCCTTGCCGCGATTTCTTAAACAATCTACCTTCTTATGACCAACCTCCCCACATTCATAGCAATCATTAAAACTGTTCAAACATGGGCCTGTATGACCCCTTCCACATTTAGAACACATATCAATGGGAGCCAAAAAACCAACACCTTGAGGCCTAGGGAGGTCAGTTGCAAACCCCCTATTAGTAGCATAGTGAGACCTTTGGCCTTGATGGAACCAGCCACTCTTTTGGAACTTTACCCCAAGACTGCCACTCTTTTGGAACTTTACCCCAAGACCCTCTTGGTCTCATGCCCCCTTCTCTTCCTCAATTTCTCTTCCTCCATTTGCTAGGCATAGGTCATCAACTGAGACAAGTTCATGTCACTAATTAGCAATGTGGACTGGCATCCTTCACTTACCGAGTTGGTGACCCCCATCACAAACTTATTCCTCCTAGATCTAGTATCGATCACCAAATGAGAAGGATAGTTTAAAAGTTGATTAAACTTGAGGGCATACTCCCTCACACTCATAGCACCTTGTTTCAAATTCATAAACTCCACCAACTTAGCTTCCCTAAGCTCAAGAGTGAAAAATCGACTAAGGAAGGCCAATTTGAACTCCTCCCAAAACACCACCTTAGCAATCCCCTTCTCAGCCTTCCATTGGTAAGACCATATTTGAGCTACCCCTTTGAGTTGGTACACCGCCAACTCCCTCTTTTCATTTGGCACAACACCCATGATATTCAAGACTTTATAGACCTCATCAATGAACTCTTGTGGATCTTCATCCACCTTTGACCCATAGAACACCGGAGGATACATCCTCATAAAGTCTCTTACCTTAGCTCTCGGGTAGTAGCATGAGGTGCTTGGGCCCTTTGATTAACTTGGTCAGCCACAACTCGGGCAAGCATAGTGAGAGCATCCCAGAGCTCACCATTGGTAGGTTGCTCCTTTGGAGTTTAGTACCTTTATCCGTGAATGTTTGGCATGATATAACATAGAAAAGCATAATCGTTAGGGGGAAAAACTTACCACCACTCTATAGCACGACTTAGAAAATGAAGAAGGGAAACATTTCCTAAAACATCTGATAGCCTCCTACACATAGTCATGATGTACTTCACAACCATGAATAGGACTCTAATCAACGCGATGTGTTAGACTCCAAGGATCTATCAACCTAGTGCTCTGATACCAAGCTTGTCACTAGCCAAGCTTAGGGCCTAGACGTGACACGATGAATGAGGAGCTCAAAGGGACCTTAAACAAGCCTCTTAGAACATCAATACACATCCTTGGTCGCGGAAGAAATAAGTTAAGCAACGAGATATAATAAAGTGGGTCAATCGAGGCTAAGGGATGTCACTTTCATAACATAGACATCAAGAAAAATAGAGTCAAGGCTCTTAGCGTAGATACATAACATGTCCAACAAACACCTATAATGCATAAATAAGAGCGGGGGCCAAGACAATTTCATCGGGCTAACCCTCATAGTCAAAATAGACCGTAAAGAAGAATGTCTCAATACATAATAAGAGCAACATAGACTAAGGTCCCCGAAGTGGAGGACTCACCAACTAGCTTGAGTAGTAATAAATTAGCCACATGGAGGAGAAGGATGATCAACCTGGGCACTGGTTCCAACATGGTGATATCATGTAGGCATAGAGTATGCGTTAGTACATTTGAATTTACTAAGTATGTAGGATGCAATGCAACAAGAATTAGGCATCATAATCACAATTCATAATAATAGGCAAAAGGCATAATTTAACAATATAGCATGTATGATCAATGCACAAGTAAAAGATGCTTAAGTAACTCATGCTCATATAGGATATCATATGTGTAGAAGAGACCAAACTAGTTTTCCCAAAGTACAAACCCCTTGGTAGGTTAGTGATGATAGCACTATCACCCTTGTGTGAGAGGTACAAACCCCTCATCAAGGTTAGTGATGATTGCACCCATCACCCTAATGTGTGAGGTACAAACCCCTCATCAAGGTTAGTGATGATTGCACCCATCACCCTAATGTATGAGGTACAAAACTCTCAGCAAGGTTAGTGATAAAGCACCCATCACCCTAGTGTCTGACGTACAAACACCTAGTCAAGGTTAGTGATGACAACACCCATCACCCTAGTGGTTGAGATGCTGACCCCTCAATTAGGTCACCTGGATTGAGCATGGTCTAATGCAACACTTTATATAGAATATATCATATACATAAGTTCATTTCATCATCATATATTCCATCATATCATATCTCATGCTTTGAACCTTCAAGTCCTCAAGAAACCACATCCGAACATTTTATCTAACACTTAAAGGTTATGTAATGTTAGTATAAAACCATGAAATATAGAGATGAAATCATGCAATAAAATCCATTGTAAAAGCATCAATCAACATCTTGCAACATCGTCAAGCAATATATATCAAAATCCTTTCTCAAATCTTACAATAGATCCAAGATTTATAGCTCACAACACAGTAAAATAGTCACAACTTTACATAGCTTTAACATAGTAGGCACTGAATTTCGTAATAATCAAGACCTATTTGTACATCAACTTTAAACCATGCAATTTGAGTAAATAGAGGCTTGGGTATCATGGGTGAAAGGAACCCATGAAGAACCCCACATACCTTAGCTTAGAGATGAACTTGGTGAAGATTGGAGATGGAGACTTGAAGCTTGAAGAAGAACCTTGAAGGAGAACCTTAGCTTGGGATGAGGTTTTGGGACATGTATTTAGGTGTGAAAATATGGCTAAGTGTTTGAGTGAGTATTGGGAAATATTCTTGGTAATATGAGGGTGAAATTTGGCTAACTATAGGTAAAAACACATTTGGGAACACTTAGGCCCAAGACTTAGAAGTCTTAGACAGAACTAAAAAAAAATATTTCCGAAAATGAGGAGAGGCGCGTCGCCGAGGCGATGAGAAAATGTCATTGGAAATTCCACCATGGGATTTTCAAAATTTGATATGGTTGCTCTAAATTCAGGGTTAGACACTTCTTCACCTAATGTTGCTCCCCTGAATAAGAATATGAAGTCGGATTTTCAAAGTAGGAAACGAATTTTGAGATAATGGAATTTAAAAATTTTGGGCGTTCTAAGACACATTTTTGGGCACTTTTTGGGGTCGTTTCACAAGTTTGATAGATGGTCACACCCTACCATCCATGGTGACCAGAGCACAAACCCCCCAATAGGTTATCAAGGTATGAATCCCTTGACATGGATACCCGGTGCACAACCCCCGAGTAGGGCATGGTCACACCAAGACTATATAGCGAATATCATTTATATATTCATCCCTCTCATTGTCATCTAGTCATCATAGAGATACATACATTTCATCATATTTCAACATCATTTCCTCCTCATTTTATCATCATATAACCATCATATAAATTTGTACATTTTATCATCATATCATCATCATATAATCATTCAACTCATAAGACAAGCATTGGGCCCTCAACTCCTCGATAAGCCATAATCGAACATTTTATCAAACACTTAGATAGTGTGTAGTGCTAGTGTAAAACCATGTAATTCAAGAGTGAAATCATTCTAGAAAATTCAATGTAATACCTTTTATAGATACTTGGTAACACTCTCAAGAAATATACATCACCACCCCTCCTCAAATCTTACAATAGATCTTAGATTCATAGCTGAAAACATGGTAAAACAGTCACAATTTCATAAATACCAATATAGTATGCAGTGATTTTCATAATCTATAAGACCCATGAGTAAATCAACTTTACATCATGCAATTTTGAGGAAAATGAATCTTGGATATTATGGGTGGAAGGAACCCATTAAAGAAACCCACATATGTTAACTTTGGAGATGAACTTAATGAATATTGGAGATGGAGAGTTGAAGCTTGATTGCAATCCTTATGATCTGGAAAGAGTTTTGAGTCTTGAGTTTATGAGTAAAATATTTGGCTAAGTGTTAAAACAAGTATTGGAGAATATTTATAATGATATGAGGGTGAAAATGACTAAGTACAGTTATTTTAACATTTGGGAACACTTAGGCCAAAGATTTTAATGTCTTGGACCTAAGTCAAGACTAGACCAAAAATAACACAAGTGCGCGCCTTGGCGCGTCGGCCAGGGGCGCGAAAACCTCTATAGAAATTGTAGTTTTGAAATTTTGGATTTTAATACGATTTCTCTAAAATCGGGGTTAGATCTATTTTCTACTCAATTTGACCCCCTGAAAAAGAATATGAAGTCAGATTCTTGATATCACGCATGAATATTTAGATATATGAAAATTACGACTTCGGGCACTTCCGAGGCACATTTTCGGGAACTTTTTGTGGTCGTTTCAGAATCGTGTCCCAATGACATATATCAGGGTGATTAACTATGTGTATGATAGAGCTAAAACTAGGGTAAGAATAGTGGGAGGAGACTCAGAATATTTTCCTATTGAGATGGGACTCCATCAAGGATCTGTGTTGAACCCTTTCTTAATTGCCTTAGTGGTGGATGAGCTGACTCGATCTATCCAGGAGTAGGTTCCATCATTTATGCTATTTGTAGATGACATAGTACTGATTGATAAAACTCGGACTAAAGTTAATGATAGGTTGGAGGCTTGGAGACACGCCTTGGAGTCCAAAGGATTTTAACTGAGCAGGATCAAAATAGAATACTTGGAATGCGAATTCAAAGTGTTGCAAGGAGTAAAGCAGAGATTGATGTGAGGTTTGCCACTCAACCTATCCCCAAGAGGAAAACTTTAAGTATCTAAGGTCTATCATCTAGAGTAATGGCGATATCAATGATGATGTCACACATCATATTGGGGAAGCATGGACTAAATGGAGGCTTGCCTCTAGAGTATTGTGTGAAAAGTAGTACCGCTTAAACTAAAAGGTAAGTTCTACAGATTGATGGTTAGATCATTTTTGCTGTATAAGGTAGAGTGTTGGCCTATAAAAATCAACATGTTCAAAAGATGCACGTCACAGAGATGAGGATGTTGAGATGGATATGTGCTCACACCATGAGTGATAAGATTATGAATGAGACCATCGGGAGAAATTAGAGGTGGCCCTTATGACTTATAAGATGAGGAAAGCGAGACTATGATGGCTTGGATATGTGTAGAGAAGGAGTATCAATGCTCCTATTAGGAGGTGCAAGAGGTTAATTTTGGGAGTTATACTGAGGGTAGAGGTATACCGAAGAAGTATTTGGGGATGTGATCAGATAATAAATGGTGAAACTTGATCTTAACTGAAATGACCCCAAAAAGTGCTTGGAAATATGCCTCAAAATTGTCCAGAATTGTAACTTCCATATAGCTCAAAATCTGTGCGTTAGTTCAAAAATCTGACTTCATATTCTTCTCCAGGAGAAAAATTGAGTGGAAATGGTTCTAACCTGAATTTTAGAGCAACCATAGCAAAATCCAAATTTTGAGTGAGCACGAAAATAGTGTGCCTGCGTGTTTGTGGTGCGACACACCCGTGTTAAAATGTGTGAGTGTTTAATGTCGGTCCAAGACTTTTAAGTCTTGGTCCTAAGTGTTCCCATACAAGAAAATATGTATAGTTAGCCTTATTTCACCTTTATATCATCCATGACATTCTCCAATACTTTCTCAAACACTTAGTCTTATATTTCTCTGAAGATTCAAGTGCGAAAACCCTATACGGATCTTAAGGAATTAATTCAAGCTTCAAGCTCTCATTCAAATCTAAGTCAATCTTATTTATGTCATTTAAGACCATCGTGGGGCCCCTATATCAAGCCATGTTCAAAGGAATTTTCATTGGCTACGTTTTGCATAAGTACCGGTAGGAGGGTCAATTTTAAAGGGGCATATCTCTTAGCACACAAAGAACAGGGTATACCACGACCTACCAAATTAGAGCTCTTTGAATTAGCTTTCCAACATACTTGGTTTCACTGTATTTACAATTAGGATGGAGAATTTACGCTCGTTTTCGTAGAACTCGTATGTACAGAGGTATATACGGGTTTCTGCCAAATTCCATTTCATTAATGGCATTCCATAAATTTAGTTATTTCTATTGGCCTTTTGGGGATTCCTATGCTATCTTAACACTTCCTAAAGACCTAAACCCTTTCCTAAAGATCAAATTCACTTCTCCCAATTGGAATGCACTCTCAAATTCTCTCAAGAGCTTCCATCAAAATCCCAATATAAATTTAAGGAAACTGAAGAATAAGTTGTGGATTGTAATACCCTTCCAAGGTTTATGTCTTTCTCAACTCATTTTCATGGTATTCAAGGTCTAAGGTATGTGGGTTTCATCCATGAGTACCTTTCATCCATAGAGTCCAACCTTTTCTTTTCACAAAAAATTGCAGGTTTTCAAGTTGTATTACTTATGAGTATTACTTAATATGAATTATGATTACAAATTAGGTTGGATTTTTAATGAAATGTTTATTCGAAACACATGTCTACCTATTTCAAGATTGTACTATGAGATAGTTTGTCTATTGTGACTATGCATGTTTTGAGATATTAAACTATGGTCTATTATGAGATTTGATGATGGATTTCAATGTGTATTGTATGATGGTATTTCCAAGTATTGGTGGGATTTTTACTTCAGCATTTATTGCATGATTTCACTCTTGAATTGCATGGTTTTACACTAGCATTACTCACCTGCCAAGTATTTGATAAAATGTCCGGTTATAGTTTGTTGAGGAACTGAAGGTCCAATGCATGTCTTATGAGTTGAATGACTATATGATGATGAAAGGAATGTATATATGTGTGTTTAAATCATGTAAAGCTCCTATGGTATTTCAAGTGAATTGTTTGGCTCTCATGTTGTTATATTCTTGGGAATTCTTGATGAGCTATTGGGTTCTTATGCTAAGGTTTATGCTCTTATCAATTGTGAAGCATACTAGAAGGGGTTATGAACTATGCTATAGGATTTACCTTCTAGGGGTTATGAATTATGTTGAATACCTTACCCTCATGTACGAATAAATGCTACTCATTACTCATATCCACATATAAACTATGTGGTACTCTTTACCCTCTTGTATGGTTTGAGGTTATGTTCGGTACACACGTGTAGCGGTTATGACCTATGCTATCTTACCCTCATGTGCTACTCACTTACTCATTTCTACATGCAGGGGTTATGAATTATGTGTACTCTTTACCCTCGTGTATGATTTGGGGTTATGCAATATACACACTTACTCATTTCTACATGTAGGGGTTATGAACTATGATGTACTTCTTATCCTTATGTATGATTTGGGGTTATGCAATATACTCATATGAAGGGTTTATGAACTATGTGGTATGTCTCACCCTCATATGCACACATGCAGAGGTTATGACCTATGCTACCTTCCTACCCTTATGTGTTATTCATTATCTCTTGTTTACATGTAGGGTTATAGACTATGTTATCCCTTTACCCTCATGTACTACCCATTGCCTACTAGAAGGGGTTATGACCTAGGTTATATTCCTCACCCTCTAGTACAAGGTATTTGGATGATCCAAGCATGTCACCTTATTATGTTAAACAAGCTATGTAAGTATGGTTATTTTCAAGAATGTTTTATTACAAACATTGTTCATGCATGCTATGTTGCTAATATACTATCTCTTGTTATGATTATGCATTTTGATTATTGTCTATCTCTTGTTGCGTTCCATCCTACATACTTAGTACATCCAAACGTACTAACACATACTCTATGCCTACATAATATCACCATGTAAGAAGCGAAGCGCTCTCATATTGATTCTCCTCGTGGATAGACGGATTATTCATGTTAGGTTTTGGTGAGTCCTCATGTCCGGGGACAATATCTATCTTATTTCATGCTTATGTTTAGACTACATCTTGTATATTTTGGAATACTTATGACTATGAGGGTGAGCCCGGTTTTTTGTCTTGGCCCCTGCTAGGTTCTATGTCTAGAGCTGTTGTTGGACAAGTTATGTATTATGCTTGAGCTTTGACTCATCTATATTATTCAAGTGTTTAACATTTTCCTTTAGTCCCAATTCCCCTTATTATGCTTATTTCTAATTGTCATTTTTAAATACTTCAACGATCAAGGATGTGTAATGATATGCTATGGGCTTGTTTGGGGTTCCTTCGGGTTCCCCTTTTGCCGGTCATGACTAGGCCCTAGGCTTGGGTCGTGACATCACCGAGGACATGACCTTAGATAGAAAGGAGTGGAGATCACGAATTAGAGTAGTAGGCTAATTGGTTGGTAGAGTTAGGTAGATGTCTGGCTTTAGGGTATAGTAGGGTAGCAGGAGTAGTCGTGTTTTATATTATGTGTTGTCATTATCTATTGTATATGACTTAATTTTATCATATTTACATATTGTCATGTGCTTTCATTATTAGTCACTCTTTCTGTTCACTTTCCTTTCCTTTTTGTCATATCTAGTTTATTTTGCTTATGAGTTTTTGAGACGAGGATTCCCTGGAAACAACCTCTCTATTTCAATGAAGAAGTGGTAAGGTTTGCGTACATTCTACCCTCCCCAGGCCACACTTGTGGGATTCCACTGGGTATGTTGTTGTTGTTGTTGTTCTCATTCTCAATCTTTACTTAATGTGATCCAATGCAATTTTTCACATTATCTTTTTTATTTATTTATTGTATGATTGTTTTTTCTCATTATTATGATTTTATTAGTATTCTAATTTATAAATTAACGTTGAATTCATTGTTGAATAAAGGTATAAGCTTATGTTTTTCTTTAAGTCATATTTATGTATGTTATGTTGAAATTTGATATAAGAGTATTGCGTTAAATTTTTTATTTTCAATTCGGAACTTATGTTATATTTTTAGTTTCATTTGTGTAAGTAGTATATGACTTTATATTTTATCTTATAAGCCATTTATTTTTTAGCTAGATTTGATAGATTATCTTTTTGTCAAATATTTTAATAATTTTGCTATGATATTGTATTTATAATATTTGTATTTTTGTCAAACATTGATTTCGTATGTTTGTATAAAAGTTGTATTTTTAGTTTTATGATCAAGATAATTAAAAATACTAATTTAGAAAATATCACTTAATTTTTTTTACAATATTTTTTAAGAACATATGCTTACTAAATAATATATTTTAAAAAGATAATATGTCTCTTAAATATTTAATTTAATATTATTTATAAATATCCTTATTTGTCTAATATAAATTTTAAATTTTAGACTATTAACCTTTATTTTTAAAATTTGATATAACCTTGTAATTACACTTCTGCAACAAAACATCATACTTGTAATTACATGATAATTACATTATGGCAAACAAACAAGTCAATGTAATTACTTGGCTGTGTGATTACTAGGATGATAATTATACAACCTAGTAATTACTTTGACATGTTTATTTGTTACAGTGTAATTATCGTATAATTAAAAGTGTGATATTTGGTTTCACAATTGTAATAACAAAATTATATTAAATTTTTGAAAACAAAATTAGTTATGTGAACTTAAAAATTTATATTTTGGAAAATAAGGTTATTAATAAATAATATTAAAGTAAGACTTTATGTTATCTTTTGAAAATACATTAATTAGCAAACATATGTTCTTAACTAATATTATGAAAAAAAATCATTTATAGTTTTTAATTAGTATATTTCAATTAAATTAATCATTGAAACCTAAAGTACAAAATCTCAATAAACATCATAAAATACATGTTTGATAAAATAATTAATATTATAAATATTGGTAATATTAAAGAAACAGAAAAAGTAACACTATAACCTTATTCAATAATGAATTCTACTTGATTTAAAAATTAAATTGCTAACAAAATTATAGTAATGAAATAATAAACTTGAATAAATAATATAGAAAATGCACAAAAACACATGAAGAAGTAAAAATTATAAATGAGAATAAAAGAAAATATAAGTAGTTTTTATAATAAGTAAACAATGTCAAATTAAATTTTTGGTTTCTAAATAGTTTTATTGATTAATCATGTACATTGCTGTTGCTGGTCACCATTTATTTTGCAGTCTCTCTCATTTAAACACAACACCTTACAATGCAAAAAGACAGAAAGCTTATCATTTAGGCATGATGAACTGCTGCATTACATAAATAATAATTAGTTGTCTATAAATGGCGGGAAACGAATGGAGAACAGTTATCTTGAGGCAATCCTGGATGTTGGTCCCCCGATCAACGATCCAGAATCGTCTTTCTTGTTAAGGGAAAGAGGTCGCTTCAGTCCAGTTCGTTATTTCGTAGAGGAAGTCATCACTGGCTCCGATGAAACAGATCTTCATCGCTCCTGGGTTCGTGTAAGTAAACAAACACCCTACATCCTCTCTTTCTCACTTTTCAGCAGGATTGATGATTGTATGTTTTTGTAATACCAGTTTGGAATTGATTATACAATAGCCTGGAGTGATATAGTTAACTTTTTTTTCCCAGTAAATAGGATCTTTCATTAATTACAATATACTTGGGCTAGTTATAGACAAGCTACCTCTCCTAACTCTCAATAACATATGAAGCCTAGGAAACATACATATAGTTGCGACACTAAGGATAGGGACACACTTCCTTCCTCTGATATGTATCTGTGCTGCCGTTTCCTTAATCATATGGTCTATATTGGAACAGATCAAATTCCTAGCTTGCCAAATCATGTAATCTCAACGCCTCCATTCTCTCTTTGCTACATTGTAAACCCCATATATCCTCAGTGTTCCAATCCTTAATCAGTCTTCCCTCACAGAACTGACGTCAACAATTCTTGTGGAAGATTTCCATACTTTATCAAAAAACACAATCAGGGGAAACGTCCATGCCAAACTTTGGCAGTCTCTCCGCAGTTGCTAGTCTTCTATGAATAGCCAACCATACGCTAATCAAGTATCTTTAGGTGTATCTTTTGGTGTGGAGTAATATTTTTCCACGCAGCTCTGGGGTGAGATGGTAGGAGATATATGTACATCTTGTGGGTTGAAAATTTACCTTCATGTGTGTGTAACTGTTGATCCTATACCCTGTTCTCTATAATGGAGCTGGTCTCTTGATGCCAAGATTTTCCTCACCACCCAAGATGCATTCTTGGGTATTTGGATGGTCTCTATACCCCTCTATTTTATATAGTAGCTGTGTTCGAATCCATTGGTTCCATAAGCATTCCTTTTTTCTTGCTAAATTCCATAACAACTTTAGAATTGCTATTGTGTTCCATTTACCAAGATTCATGACATTTGAGTCTACCTGCCGCAACTAGAAAACATATGGTTTCCCAAGATATTAGTGTTTTCCTGGAGTTAGTTATAGCACCTGTCCAGAGGAATGTTCTGCACATTTGTTCTATTATCTTCGTGACTTTCTTGGGAATAAGAAAGATTTGTGCCCAAAACAAAATGACTTCGATAAGTTGCACCAGACCAATATAGTAAAGAAGCTAAATTAGGACAGAATATTCTCCATATCTACATTATATATTCTTGATTTATTATTGTATATTTTTTTGATTTTTTCTGATTCTGCACCTTTAGTTACTTGTTAGCATTCACTAGTATTACTGAGATTGTGGTATGTTTTACCACATAGTTCCTTTGTATGTAAACAAAAAATTGTATCAATGAAAGACAAACAGAAATCGTTTCTTGTGTACTCTGCTCCATTATGATACTAGAGTTATCAACACTTAAACGAGTATTAGTCTTATAATCATCTTCCCATCAAAGTTTTTTGTCACTTTCCTTTCCAAACCACCTAAAATAAATGGCGGACTCAAATTTTCCTAACATCAATTTGAACAACAACAACACAAGCAACACTTCGTCTACAATTTCAATGTTATTGCAACCAAAACGCAAATCATTAACATAAATCCAACTGCATTTCTTCCAATAAAACTTACTTTGGTGTAAACTTTGCAACATGGAAAGCTTGAATTCAAAATGTCATGAATGGGATTGATTTGATAGTATATCTTGATGGCTTCATCACACCGTCTCCACCTACCATTAAGCAAGATACACAAGATGTTGTCAACAAAGATTTCAAAATTTGGTTTCAGCAAGATAATCTTATCTGCAATGCCTTAATGACATCTATTGACCCCACCATCACATGATCAGTTGCCTCTATTGAAACTTCAAATGAAGCACGGGATTATTTGCATACCACATATGCAAATAGATCTCAAACCAGGATATATAGTCTTGAGATGCATTGGTAAAAGTCCTGCGAGATAAAATATCTTTCACCGGATATCTCAGGTAAATAAGAACTATCACTGATAAACTAGCTACTACCGGTGCTCACACTTCTAATGAAGAGTTGATTGTCAAGATTCTAAGTAGCTCCGGACCAGAATATGATGCCCTAAGTACTGTTATTCATTAAAGAGATTCTCGTATTTCATATGAGGAATTGGCACACAAA
>JAOTQR010110518.1:0-26164 GCA_025774065.1 Solanum ossicruentum | reverse complement strand
TTGAGGTTTCTATACATATCTTATGAAGTGAATGACAATATGATGAACAAATGAACATATATATATATATATATATATATATATATATATATATATATATATATGATTTTCTTCTATATAGTGTTGGAATGTTACCATGCCTTACTCAGGGGTTGTGCGCCAAGTAACCATATCGAGGGGTTTGTACCTTGATAACCATGTCGGGGGGTTTGTACCTCAGTAACCAAGGGTGGTAGGCTATGACGATCTACTAACCATGTCAGGGGGTTTGTACCTCACTTACTAAGGGTGGTAGAGTGCGACGATCCACCAACCATGTTGGGGGATTTGTATCTTGATAACCATGTTGGGGGGTTTGTACCTCAGTCACCAAGGGTGGGAGGGCTGGATGATCCACCAACCAATTGATGGGGTTGGTACCTCAATAACCAAGGGTGATAGGGTGTGACGATCCACCAATATGATAGTAGTCTCTTCTTGCACATGTATTATGTTCTATATAAGCATTTTTTACTACATAGCATCACACATACATGCCATATTGTTATATGCTACTCAGTGCCTATGCTTATGCATTTCAATTATGATACTTATCTCTTGTTGCAGTGCATCCTACCTGCTTAGTACAATTAAACATGCTAAGGCATATTCTATGCCTATATGATATTACCATGTAGGAACCGGAGCCCTGCTTGAGCATCCCTATCCATGTGGATAGTACGACTCCACTCAAGCTTGTTGGTGAGTCATCCATTCTGGGGACATTGTTTATGATCTATTGCTATGTTGTAAAACTATCTTTCTTTTATATGTACGTTGACTATGAGGGTGAACCCGGTTGCTAGTCTTGGCCCCTGCTCTTATCTATGTAGTAGAGATGTTGTTAGACATGACATATGTAATGTTATGAGCTTTGAATCTCTCTTAACTCTTGATATCTATGATATTGAATTTTTCTCTTTGCCCTGGTTATCCCTATTTACAATCTTTTATTGATATTTTATTGCTTTCGTAACCAAGGATGGGTAATGATATGTTAAGAGGCTTGCTTGGGTCCCTTCAAGTTCCCCATGCGTCGTGTCACATCTAGGCCCTAGGCTTGGGTTGTGACACTCCACTCCTTTCTATCTAAGGTTATGTCCTCAGTAAGATCAAGTTTTCCTATATCTTGTCTAATCACCTCCCCCTAATACTTGTTCGGTCTACCTCTACCGCTCCGTGTAGCTCCAAAAACCAACTTCTCGCACCTCCCAACAAGAGTATCAGTACTCTTTCTCTCCACATGTCCAAACCATCGCAGTCTCGCTTCCCTCATCTTATCAACCACAGCGGCCACCTCTAGCTTCTCCCGAATGGTCTCATTCCTAATCTTATCACTTCTGGTGTGACCACACTTCCATTTCAACATTTTCATATCTACGACATGCATCTTCTAAACATGTGTATTTTTTATTGGCCAACACTCCACCCCATACAACATAGATGGTCTAACCACCATTTTGTGAAACTTACCTTTGAGTTTAGGTGGTATTTTCTTATCGCACAATACTCTTGAGGAAAGCCTCCATTTAGTCCATGCTATCCCAATACAATGTGTAACATCAAGGTCGATATCATCACTATTCTAGATAGTAGACCCCAAATAATTAAAGTTTTCCCTCTAGGGGATATATTGAGTGGCAAGCCTCATATCAATGTTGCTTCATCCCTCACAACACTAAATTTGCACTCCAAGTAGTCTATTTTGGTCCTGCTTAGTTTGAATCCTTTGGACTCCAAGGCATGTCTCCATGCCTCCAACCAATCATTAACTTTAGTCCGAGTCTTATCAATCAATACTGTGTCATCTGCAAATAGCATACATCATGGAACCTCCTCTTGTATAGATCGCATAAGCTCATCCATCACCAAGGAAAATAGGAAAGGGCTCAACACAGATCCTTGATGGAGTCCCATCTCAATAGGAAAAAATACCCTGAGTCTCCTCCCATCATTCTTACTCATGTTTTGGCTCCATAATACATGTCCTTAATTGCCCTGATATATGCTATTGGGACACCTTTCACCTCTAGACACTTCCATAGGACATCCCTTTTGAACCTTGTCATAGGCCTTCTCAAGATCAATGAATACCACATGAAGGTCCTTCTTTCTTTCCCTATATTTCTCCACTAAACTCCAAACAAGATGAATTGCTTCAGTAGTTGACCATCCCGTCATGAATCAAAACTAATTCTCCAAAATAGTCACTACTCATCTCACCCTCATCTCCACCACTCTCTGCCAGACCTTCACAGTGTGACTTAGAAACCTGATAGCCCTATAATTGTTACAATTTTGAATATCCCCCTTGTTCTTGGATAATGGAATCATTGTACTCCTACTTCATTCATCAGGCATCTTGGATGTCTCATAATAGCATTGAACAGTCTAGTAAACCACTCTATGCCATCCTTGATCATATTCTTCAAAAAATCTATCGGTATTTTGTCGAGTCCGATCGTCCTCCCTCTCTTCATCCTACTAATAGCCCTTCTAACCTCCTCAACTCTGAACTGCCTACAATAACTAAAATCACGATAACTTTCAGAGTGTGCCAACTCACCCGGCTCAATCTCTCTATCTCGTTTTTCATTTAAGAGTTTATAAAAGTAAGCTTGCTACCTTATTTTAATGGAAGAGTCATCCACAAACACCTTACCCTCCTCATCCTTGATGCATTCACTTGTTCAAAGTTACAAGCTTTCCTTTCTCTCTCTTTAGAGAGCCTATACAATCTCTTGTCCACGCCTTTATCACTTAGTTCCTCATATAGTCTCTCAAATGTTGTTGCCTCAACACTCTCACTGCTATCTTTGGTTCTAACTTAGCCATCTTATATCTCCTTAAGTATTCGCTTTTCATCTTCATCCTTACACTCCAATCATTTCGTATAAGCAACCTTCTTTTCTTTTACTTTGCATGAACTTCATTATTCCACCACTAATTGCCCTGAAATCCACCAAAGGTCTCTCTCAAAACCCTAGTACCTTAGTAACTACCTTTCTAATGCAATCAATAGTAGTGTCCCACACACTGTTCACATTTCCACCACTACTCCAAGCCTCTAAGTTTCTCAACTTTTCTTCCATCTCTCGAGAAAAGGCAGGAGTAAGGCATCCCCATCTAATCCTCGGTTGGACATAACTAACCTCCTTCTTCTTCTTCTCTCTCTTGATCTCCAAGTCCTTCACTAGAAACCTATGTTGAGTGGAAATATTTTCACTCGGAATAACCTTGCAATTCTTACATAGACTTCTGTCACCCTTCCGGAGAAGTAGGTAATCTATGTGAGTCTTAGCTACCGTACTATGGAAGGTGATCAAGTGATTTTCCTCTTCAGGAAACATGCGTTAGCAATAACTAACTCAAAGGCTTTGGCGAAATCCAAGAGAGACTCCCACCTCCATTCCTCTCCCCAAAAATATTTAAACAAGCTAGGTATTACCCCGATATGTCCATTAAAGTTACCCCCAATGACGAACATCATAAAATACATATTTGAAAAGAATATTAAATATTATAAATAGAATATCATAGTAAAATTATTAAAAATCTTTCGCAAAAACAAAATCTATCTAATCTAACTAGAAATATATGGCCCGTCATATGAAATAATAAGCAAATACTACTAAAACAAATGAAGCTAAAAATATAACATAAGTTCTAAAATCAAAATATGTCAAATTGCAACATAACATCATGAATATAATTTAAAAGAAAAAGAACTAAGTTTATTACTTTATTGAATAATGAATTTAACTTTAATTTAAAAATTAGAATACTAACAGAATCATGCTAATGAAAAAAATAAATATATAATAAATAAAAAAAATAATATCAAAAATTGCATGAAATCACACAAAGTAAAGGTTGATAATTGAAAATAAAAATTATAAAATAAAATATAATAATTTTAGAAAATATTAAAATAACCAAAATAATAAGAACTCAAAATAATAGAAATAGAAATTAAAACAAAGAAATTAAAGTATAACTAGATTGTAATTATGTTATGTAATTACTAGCAATTCGTACAGCCTCCCCTAGTGAATTGCAGAGTGTAATTATTTCCAATTACCTACTGATCAGGTAATCACCTGTCCAACTAAATAGATCAAACTATATAATTACACCTAATTTCACCGAACTCAATTACTAGATGCCTTTCCAAACGATCCCTAGATTTTAATAAATCAAATTGCTCGTCAAGTTTGAGTTTTAGATTGAGAGTCACATGAGTTTGAAGGAGATAACATCTCTAGGATTCTCTCTTATTGTCACACCCCAAGCCAAGGGCCTAGACGTGACATGATGAATAGGAACCTAAAGGGATCCCAAACAAGCCTCTTAAGCATACATAGCACAATCTTGGTTTCACAGTAGCATAAAAGAACAACAAACACATAGCACATAATTTCTAAGGGAAATGGGGCTTTGGACTCACTCTATGGGGATGTTGTAGGGAAGAGGATAACCATAACTCACATAACAAATAAATCTAAGGAGCACTTAAGTATGACTCGCGCTATGGGGACAATTGGGGACTTAGGACTTTCTTCTCATCCATACAACAAATATTTAACACAAAAAGGGGAAATAAGGAACAAAGGGAAATCTTTCGTAATACATAATCATATGAGGCAAGCTCACAATCATACATAACCAAACATCCAAATATCCAACAACACTTCTAATCCGAATACGACGCGGGCCAAGACATCTCCTAGGCTCACCCTCAAAAGTTAAAATGTCCATAAATGGAAAAGACTTTAATAAGCATGAAACAAAATGATTATAGTCCACTGATGTGGAGGACTCACCAAAAAAGGTCTTCAACTGAATCATCTAGCCACGTGGAAGTGGAGGCTGGATAGGTTCTTCGATCCCTATATGGTTGGATCATGTAGGCAAAAAGTATGTGTTAGTACTTGGAATGTACGAAGTATGTAGGGTGTAAATGCAACAAAGAACATAAGCCATGATTGAATAATATGTATAAACATAATCAATGGATATAAGTTCAATATGTCATGCATGCTCCATGCCATGGTCAAATATGCATGAGGAATCATGAAGTCATATAACATAACATACTTATATGGGAAGAGACCATAAACAACGACATATAAGACCAAGCGAGCTACTACCTAGAATGTTGATGTTTGACCCACACCAAACTAGGAGTGGTCTACTTTTCCAGGGTAAACCAAATGTTCACGACCCAAACCAGGGGCTAGATGTGACACAGAAAATGGGGAATGTCATGACCAAAGCCTAGGGCCTAGACGTGACATGGCGCAATGGGAACCCGAAGGGAACCCAAGCAAGCCTCTTAGCTCATTATTACACATCATTGGTCGTGGAAGCAATAAAATAGCAACATAAGAGTAGAAATAGGGATAACCGAGGCTAAGTGATATCATTTGAATCATAACAACAAGATTCAAAGAGAGTCAAGCTCATACAAATTCACATGACATATCCAACAACACCTCTACTACATAGATAAGAGCGGGGACCAAGACAAGCAATCGGGATTACCCTCATTAGTCAATAATTACATAAAAGAAGGAATAATCTTAGAACATAGCATGATATCATAAGCAACATCCCAAAATGGAAGACTTACCAATAAGCTTGAGTGGAAGCGTACTAGCCACGTGGATGGGGATGCTCAAGGGGGGCTCCGGTTCCTACATGGTGACATTATGTAAGCATAGAGTATGTGTTAATATGTTTGAATGTACTATGTATATAGGATGCAATGCAACAAGTGATAAGTACCATAATCAAAATACATAACATAGGCAATTAAAAAGCATATAGCAATATGGCATATATGGATGATGCTTGAAGCAAAACCATGCTTATATAGAACATAATCCATGTGTAAAGAGAGACCACTTTAGTGCAATCCAAGTCCTACCACCTTCTTGGAACGGCGCACGAGGTACAAACCCCTTCATATGGTTGATGAGGTACAAACCACCCAACATGGTTGATGGAGTACAAACCTCCCAACATGATTATCAAGGTACAAACTCCTCAACATGGTTGCATAGGCCTGCCACCTCCTGAGTGATGCAATTGAGGTATAAACCCCTCAACAAGGTTACAGGGGCCTACAACCTCCCGACTGAGGCTTGGTCATTTTCCCCACATCATAGAGATATATCATATATATACATTCCTTTCATCATCATATAGTCATTCAACTCATAAGACATGTATCGAGCCTTTAATTCCTCAAGAAAACCATACCCGGACATTTTATCGAACACTTGGCGGGTGTGTAGCACTAGTGTAAAATCATGCAATTAAAGAGTGAAATCATGCTAGTAAATTCAGTGTAAAACCATCAATAGATACTAGGTAACACCCTCAAGCAATACACACCCAAACCCTTCATCAAATCTTACATTAGATCTTAGATTCGTAGCGTCAAACATGCTAAAATAGTTACAATTTCATGAAACCCCAACATAGTTTGCAGTGAAATTCATAATAGATGAGACCCATGAGTAAATCAGCTTTGAACTATGCAGTTTTAGGTAAAAGGAAGCTTAGGTATCATTGATGAAAGAAAACCATGAAAGAAACCCACATACCTTAGCTTGGGAGAGCAGCTTGATGAAGATTGGAGATGGAGACTTGAAACTTGAGTGATAACTTTGAAATCCGGATGTGTTTGAGACTTGAATTTAGAAGATGAAATATTTCCTAAGTGTTTGAGTGAGTATCTGGGAATGTCTTGAATGATATGAGGGGTGAAATAAGTCTACGTATACATATTCCATACATGGGAACACTTAGTCCTAAGACCCAAAAGTCTTGGACCGAGATAGAAACTGGCCACAAAAATGAACTGAGGTGATTTTGCAAAAACCTCATTGGAAATCAATTTTTCTGATTTTCAAATTTTGATATGGTTGCTTTTAAATAGGGATTACACCCATTCCCCACTCCATTTGTCCTCTTGTGTCAAGTTCCTTTGTCCTTTTAAATCGGTATTAGACCCAACCTCACTGCAACTTCCTTATTCCTCAACCTCTTCACCTTGCCTATCCATGATCTCTATAGAAACCTCTTCATATGTCAAGTTTTGTTGAACTACCCCCACAATATCAAGAGGCACCATAGCATTGGGGTCACACGAACACTTCCTCAACATGGACACATGAAAGAATGGATGAACTAATTTCATTTCTCTAGGAAAATCTAACTCATAGGACACCTTACTAATCTTTCTCCTCACTGTATAAGGACCTACATATCTAGGGCTTAACTTGACCTTCTTACCAAAATTGACCACACCCTTCATTGGTGACACCTTCAAATAAACCAATAACTAACCTTGAATACAAAATCACTTTTCCTCACATCGACATAAGACATTTGGCCACTTTGGGTTGTTTTCAACCTTTCTCTAATCATCCTTACCCTCTCCATAGCATCCATAACCAGATCTGGACCCAATAATGCCACCTCACTAACCCTAAACCACCCTACCGGTGATCTATAATGTCTACCATAAAGAGCTTCAAAAGGATCCATACTAATGGTAGAATAATAGTTATTGTTGTATGCAAACTCAATCAATGGAAGGTGATCATCCCAACTACCCTTAAGCTCCAACATACATGCTCTAAGCATATACTCAAAGGTTTGGATGGTCCTCTCGGCTTGGCCATCCATTTGAAGGTGAAAGGCCGTAGTAAGCTTTACTTTGGTTCCAAGACATCTTTAGAAGGACCTCCAAAAGTGTGAAGTGAATTGTGCACTATGATTCGATATGATGGATAAAGGAACCCCATGCAGCTTCACCAAGTCATGAATGTACAACCTAGCATAATCTTCATCCCCATATGTTGTCTAAATCAGTAGAAAGTGAGCTGATTTTGTCATCCGATCAACCTCAATCCATATGGAATCAAAACCCTTTCTAGTGTTAGAAAACCCAACCACAAAATGCATATTAACTCTACCCACATCCAAGTAGGAATCTATATGTCATAGGTTAGGCTACCCGACCTTTGATGCTCGATTTTACTTGTTGGCAACTATGGCAATAGGAAACAAATTTTGCAATGTCTCTCTTCATGCCTCCCGACCAATACACCTCTCTCAAATCTCTATACATTTAATAGACCTGGGGTGAATTGAATAAGAAGAACCATGAGTCTCATCAAGAATCTTTTCCTTCAAGCTATTAACCCAAGGCATAGACAATCTACCTTGGTACCTATAGGCACCATCTCCCCCTTGGGAGAAAACCTCCACCTTACCATCTTTTACCAATGCCTTCAATTCCAACAAAGCCGGGTCAAGATCTTTCTTATCTTTCACCTCCTCAACCAATGAAGATTTAGAACCAAACAACAACAACACTCCCATTATCAACTTCTTCCAACCTAACCCCTAACCTATCCAATCGACGGACTTCCCTAGCGATCTCTTCATCACCACCATCAACAACATGAGCTAGTCTACCCATGGACACCCTAATCAAAGCATCCGCCACAATATTAGCCTTACTAGGATGATACTACACACTCATATTATAATTGTTAAAAAGTTCTAATCACCTTCTTTTCCACAAATTAAAATTCATTTGAGTGAGCATATTGGAGGCTTTTATGATCGGTGAACATATCAACATGTATCCCATACAAATAATGACGCCATATCTTTAATGCAAATACCACGGTGGCTAGTTCAAGATCATGGGTAGGATAGTTCTTCTTATGCACCTTGAGTTTCCTAGAAACATAAGCTATGACCTTACCATTTTGCATTAGAACACAACCTAGACCAACTCTAGAAGCATAACAATACACAACAAATCCCTCTAGCCCTTCTGGTAGTGACAATATAAGAGTGGACACAAGCTCATCTGTAGATGTTTGAAAGCACCTTCACACTAATCAGTTCATACGAACTTAGCCTTCTTTTTAGTCAATTTTTCCATAGGGGAAGCAATAGAAGAAAACCTATTCACAAATCTCAGGTAGTAGCCTGCTAAGCCTAAGAAGCTCCTAATATCCCACGGGGTCAATCGTCTAGGCCAATTTCTAATCACATATGTCTTCTTAGGATCCACCTTAATATGACCCCTCAACACCACATGACCTAGGAAGGGAACTTCTTTTAACCAAAATTCACACTTCTCATATTTAGCATACATTTTCTCCTCCCTCAACCTTTGCAACACTACCATCAAATGACCCATATGCTCCTCCTCATTATGTGAATAGATCAAAATATTATCAATGAATAACCTAACAGAAAATCAAGGTAAGGTTTAAAGAACCTACTCATAAGATCCATGAAGATGGTCAGTACATTGGTTAACCCAAATGCAATCACAACAAACTTATAATGTCCGTACCTAGTCTGGAAGACCATCTAAGGAATATCACACTCCCTCACCTTCACTTGATGGTACTCAGACCGAATATCAATCTTTGAGAAATGGCTAGTCCCTTGCAATTGGTCAAACAAATCATCAATTCTTGGAAGAGGATACCTATTCTTGATGGTGACCCTATTAAGTTGTCAATAGTCAATACACATTCTTAGAGATCCATCCTTCTTCTTCACAAACAACAGTAGTGCACCCTAATATGATTGGCTAGGCCTAGTGGAACCCTTCTCCAACAAGTCCCTTAATTGTTCGTTCAAATACTTTAACTCTATCGGGGACATGCGATAAAGGGGAATAGAGATGGGTTGAATATTAGGAAGGAGGTCTATACCAAAATCTATTTCCCTTTTAGGAGGAACACCAGGAAGGTCATTTGGAAAGGCATCATGAAACTCTTTTACAATCGGAACCCACTCTATGGGAAGGACTTTGGACTCCACATCTGTGACCCTCACAAGATGATAAAGATACCCTTAGAGATCAAATTACGAGCTTTCATGCAAGAGATGAACCTACCCTTGACCACCACATCATAACTCTCCTATTGAAGGATGGGTTCATTTGGGAATTGAAATTTGACCCAAAGGGTTCTACAATCAATGGAAGCATAGTATGCATGCAACCAATCCATCCCAAGAATGATATCAAAATCAACCATGTCCAACTCAACAAGATCACAACGCAATATTCTATGCAAAATGCAAATAAGACAATCTCTATGAATCTTCCTAGCAACAATAGATGCACCAATATGGGTAGACACCTCATATCATTCACAAAACAATTCGGGCTCAACATGGAACTTTTTGGCAACAAAGGGGTAACAAAAGAAAGAGTGGCACCCGGATCAATCAATGCGTACACATCAATATCAAAGATTTTCAAAGAGTCAAAGAGAGTCAAGCTCATAATATTGCACATGACATGTCCAACAACACCTCTACTACATAGATAAGAGTGGGAGCCATGACAAGGAACCGGGCTCACCCTCATAGTCAATCAATACATAAAAAAGGGAAAAGTCTTAGAACATAGTATGATATCATAAGTAATGTCCCCGAAATGGAGGACTCGCCAACAAGCTTGAGTGGAAGCATACTAGCCACGTGGATGGGGTTGCTTAAGCGGGACTCCGGTTACTACATAGTGACATCGTATAGGCATACAATATGTGTTAGTACATCTGAACATACTAAGTAAGTAGGATGCAATATAACAAGTGATAAGCACCACAATCAAAATGCATAACATAGGCAATGAATAAGCATATAACAATATAGCATGTATGGATGATGCTTGAAGTAAGACCATGTTTATATAGAACATAATCCATGTGTAAGAAGAGACTCCTTTAGTGCAATCCAAGGCCTACCACCTCCTTGGAGAGGCGCATAGGGTACAAACCCCTTTATGTGGTTGATAAGGTATAAACCCCCTAACATAGTTGATGGAGTACAAATCCCCCAACGTGGTTATCAACGTACAAACCTCTCTACATGGTTGGACAGGCATGCCACCTCCCGAGTGAGGCATTCAAGGTATAAACCCCTCAACAAGGTTACTCGGACCTACAACCTCCTGAGTAAGGCTTTTTCATTTTCCCCACATCATAGAGATAATATCATATACATATATTCCTTTCATTATCATATAGTCATTTAACTCATAAGAAATCCATTGAGCCTTAAATTTCTCATGAAAACCATACCCAGACATTTTATCAAATACTTGGTGGGTATGTAATGCTTGTCTAAAAGAATGCAATTCAAGAGTGAATCATGTTAGAAAATTCAATAAAATCATCAATACATACCTAGTAACACCCTCAAGCAATATACATCAAAATCCTTTATCAAATCTTACATTAGATCTTAGATTCATAGTTTCAAACATGCTAAAATAGTCACAATTTCATGAAATCCAAACATAGTCTGTAGTGAAATTCATAATAGTTGAGACCAATGAGTAAATCAACTTTGAATCATACAATTTTAGGTGAAAGAAGTTTTGGTATTATGGGTGAACGGAACCCATGAAAGAAACCCATATACCATAGCTTAGGGAGAATAGCTTGATGAAGATTGGAGATAGAGACTTGAAGCTTGAGTGAGAACCTTAAAATTCGGATGAATTTGAAACTTGAATTTATGAGATGACATATTGGCTAAGTATTTGAGTGAGTATTTGGGAATGACTTGAATGATATGAGGCTAAAATAAGGCTAAGTATAGGAGTTTCCATGCATAGGAACACTTAGGCCCAAGATCCAAAAGTCTTGGATCGAGATAGAAATTGGCCAGAAAAATGAACTAAGGCACGCCCTTTGGCGCATCGCGCCAAGGGCGCGAAAACCTCACTGGAAATCAATTTTTGTGATTTCCAAATTTTGATACAGTTGCTCTTAAATCGGTGTTAAACCTATTTTCTACTCAATTTGACCTCCTAGACAAGAATATGAAGTCAAATTTTTTATATCACGCATGTATTTTGAGATATATGGAAAATATGATTCTAGGTAATTTTTGGGGTCATTTAAGGGAACCTGAAGGAACCCAAAGCAAGCCTCTTAGCATATCATACACATATCCTTCATCGCAGAAGCACGAATAATGAATAAGAGAAAACATAAACAAGGTAAATTGGGGCTGTGAGAGAGAGAGTTTAGTACTTACATAACATAGATGATTGAAAAAGCATAATACATAACATGTCCAACAACACCTCTAGACATAGAACTTAGCAAGGGACAAGACAAGTAACCAGGCTCACCTTCATAGTAATAACCACAAGTACTCTGAAATATACAAAATGTAGTCTAAGCAAAAGTATGAAAGAAGATAGATATTATCCACAGGCATGAGGACTTACCAAAGCTAACTTGAACAATTTGTCTAGCCACGTGAAGGAGAATCAATAAGAGCTCTGGTTCCTTCATGGTAATATTATTTAGGCATAGACTATACATTTGAATATACTAAGTATGTAGGATCTAATGCAACAAGAGACAGGCAATATGGTCAAAATGCATAATGATAAGCAATAGATAGCATAATAGCAATAGGGTATGTATGATCACTGCTTAAGTAAATCATGCTTTGCAAATCATTCAATTTGTATAGATTATAATACATAAGTGTGGGAAGAGACCTCAACCGACATAGAATAAGACCAAGCAAGCTACAACTTGGAATCTCGATGATTACCCCTCACCGGCAAAGAGGTGATCTACTTGCCAAGGTATACGATACTTCACCTTATGGGAGCCCGTCATATTTTGGATAAGTAACCTCCTTTGTGGGAGCGCATCCCATTTTAGAAAGGATTTTGATGTGCTATCAAAATATAGCACATTTGGTGCCTGAAACAAAGGGTTTTGTGAGTTCCTAAAGAGATTTTTTACTGTCTTGATGTGTTTTTTTGTGGTAATTTTGCAGAAAACTTAGGTTGGCATGATTTAGAAGAAACATTGCAGATTTTGCTGAAGCACAGGCCTTACATGCCCACCTACGAGTCGTAGGGTGAGATCATGCAAGAATCAGAAACCAAAATTTAGAAATTAGCTAAGTGGAGGTCACCCCTATGAGGCAATCATACGAGTTGTAGGTCATATTACGACTTGTATAGGTGGACTCATAGCAAGAATCAGAGAGCCAAGATGTTGGACCCAAAATTGAAGACCAAGACTACGAGACCAACGTATGAGTCATAGCTTAAGCAATGACTCATACCTATGGGTCATACCAGTTTAGTCCAAGATATCAAGAACCTAATATGAGACCTCAACTACGACTCGTAGGTAGTCCTACGAGTCATACATGTGTAGCTTATCAGCTGCCAGTTGTCTTTTCTGTGTAAATTCTAGGGTTGTTTTGTAAATACTATATATAGTTTAAGTTAGGTTTTTAGATAAAGTTCGACCAGTAGATATTTGAAAGATACATTCTGATGTTTTTCTTAGCTTTCTAGAGTAGTTTATTATTCTCTTTGGGAACCCATTTTTGGGGAATCGCAACCTTGCCTTATATTCATTGTTGATCAATCAAACTTGTAGGTTTGCAATTTGTGATGCGTATTTTCTTCATTTTCATTGATAAAGCTCTCAACTGTGTCTGTCATTTGCATTCTTCTGTGTTTTGCCTTGGCCATGAGTAGCTAAGCACCCATAACTTAGGGTTGTGGGAACCATGGGTAGTTGACCTTGAGATGACTTAGATTTCTTGCATTTCTGTTATTGGGGTTTTGCATGTATTATCTATTTCCCTTCATTATTATTGTCGTGTGGTGGTGGCCAACACCAAACCCCGCCTTCTATCATGATCCCGACCAAGTTAGTGACAAATAGGAAAAGCAAAGTAGATGATATATTTTGATTGATGTGTTCTCATCTAATCAATCGATCCTGACCAAGGAGAGTTTGACTAGGACAATAGGTAATGGTTAGTTGGCATGCCATGGTTGCCGACCTAGTGCCATGGTGAAATTCGACCTTCACCTTCACAAAAGGGTTTGGAAGAACATAAGTTACTGTCTGTATGAAAATTACCAACTGTAGCTATGTTATCTAGGGTAATCAAGTCGACGAACCATGGGGAACACAATACCCAATTGTCCCTAAAATTAAGTGTTTCCTTATGTTATCGTTAGTGGTAGTTTTATTTTGTTTTTGAAATATAACCCCCCCTCCCCCCATATAGAGATTTTAGTCATGAATGCTAGAAATGATTAGTGGTGAAATATTGTAATCAAGTCATGTATTTCCTGTGGATTCGATCCTAATCTTGGTTAGTTTAATTTATGATAACAATCGCTTTCTTATTCGAGCATGAGGATCATCAAAAATTATGGCACTGTTGTTGGGGAATACGACTAGGTTTTGATTTGATTTCACTGTTAGTTAATTCTAGTGTTGATTTCTAGAGTCTCTTGTACTTTGGTTTTATTTTTTTTTATTGTTTAATTTTACTTGCAGGGTATACTAGGTTGTATGTCCAACACGAGCAGCCAAGGCAATCCCTTAGCTCCACTCAATTTGTAGATCCATCGACTACAAGAAGAATGGCTCAAGTGGATGAGGATATTAAGGTTGAAGAGGATATGCATAAGAATGAGGATACGGAAAGAGAGGAGAATCCACAACAAAGGGTAACAAGCCACAGCCCAGGGACTTCAATGAAAATGTTTATGGGCGGAATCAATATCAATTGAACCCTATGGCTATGGATGTTATTGGTGCTATAGTATTTCCTTATTTACAAGAAGATACTAAGTTCACCGTATCGAGTGGCTTACTCCAAATGCTCCAAAAGCGCAGTCTACTCACAGGGCTACCTTTTGAGGATCCCCACCGTCATCTTCAAAATGTGGTGTTTGTTTGCAAAAGTTCATGGGGACATAAAACTTTTCTCTTGATGCAGTTGGTTTAAGAGTGTTTCCATATTCATTGGCAATGCAGCTATATGGATGTTTGAGCTTCCTCCTGGTATGATCATAAGTTGGGTGAACTTTAGATTTTAGTCCTTCAAAGATACTTCCCAAGATCTAAGAAGTTGAAGCTCAAGGACCTAATCAACAACTTTGAGCAATTGTCGGGTGATTCTATTAGCACAAAATGGGATAGGTTTACTAAATTTCGGAGGATGGTCCCTAGTCACATTATTGTTGATGATGCCTTGGTTGAAATCTTCTATCAGGCACTTGACGAGAATAGTCAAGCTTGAGCTGACACAATCATGGAGGCATGTTCTTAGACCAACCTTTCACATTGATAGCCACAAGGATAGAGCAAGTGGTCAAAACAAATAGACCATGGGGTTAATGAGAGCGGGGTGTGATGAAACCTTCTTGTGCGGTTAATACCAATAGTGAGCAAGCAAAGTTAAATGAAGAGATCATGGAGCAACTTGATCAACTTTTCACAAGTATAGACTTTGTTTTTAAAGCAAAATTAGGAAAGTGTCAAGGCAGTCATGCACCAACCTCTGATGGTCCCTACTTATGATGATACATTCTTTGATAAAGATGCATGTTTTGAAGCAACCAAGTGGCGGGTTTCTAGGACAACCCCAAGGGTCCAATTCGAATTATTGGAGGTAAGGTTCTGGGAATCAAGGTTAGAACTTCAATCGTGATGGGATGTATAGAGACAATTGGGGTGGATACTATGAGAGAGAGAGTGCTAGATGCAGAATGGGGGAGAAGAGAGGGATTCAGGAATAGTCCTTATGTGTCACCACATAATCGTGATGCTGGAACAAGTAACTCCCGGATTGAAGAAATGTTCAAAAAATTATTGACGCGAACCGACCATCAAGATGAGACTTTAAAAGGAATGAAAGCAGATATCTCAAGTATTAACCAAAAGATAGAGTCTCACTCGATGGAAGTCAAGCAACTTAAACAAATAATTTGTGCAAATCTCTTCACAATTGAACCAATGCCAAAAAGGCACCCTGCCTAGCAACACGGTTCAAAATCCAAAGAGTGAAGGGCATTGCATGGCGGTGATGACTAGGAATGGCAAAAGTGCTGTGAACCCCCTTATGCCAAAGGTGGAAAATGGAAAAAGAAAAGGATGAATGAAGAAACACAGACATGTAACAGGGAAGAGCAACCCAAGAAGTATAAAACATTTCTGAGACCCCCACCTCCTTTCCCTCAAAGGCTTGGAAAAGGAGAGGAAGGTACCTTTGAACAATTTTTGGTGGTGTTAAAAAATTGGCAGTGGGCATCCCTTTAGTTGAGGACCTTAAGAGGATGCGGGGACATGCCAAATGGATGAAAGATGCAGTCAAAAAGAAGCTAAATATGAGCCAACACCTCTCCAAAAATGTTTAATGTTGTAATGCCATCACTACATAGTCATTAGTGCAACAGCGTGAAGACCCAGGTACATTCAACATACCATACACTATAGGAGAGCTAGCATTCACTAAAGCACTATGTGATTTGGGGGCTAGCATTAACTTAATGCCTCTTGGCATATTTAGAAAGCTGGGTTTGGGGATCCTTTCCCCTACGAAAATGTGGTTGTTGATGACATATAGAACCATCAAGAAGCCTGTGGAGGTCTTCTATAATATGTTGGTAAAGGTAGATGAATTTATATTTCCCATCACTTTTGTTATACTTGATTGTGAAGTTGAATTTGCTATTCCAATCATTTGGGAAGACCTTTCTTAGCCACAGGTCGGGCATTAGTAGATATGGAGAAGAGTCTACTCACTTTTAGGTTTGGTGAAGAAGCAATTATGTTCCAGTAGCTTAGCAGAATAAAAAGAGTATTGAGTTCCAAGTCATCTCATTAATTGCAATAGGTAAGGATGACAAAGTAGAGATCCCAATAGAACTGAGGCTCGGGGTTGATCCTCTGGAAGCCATGTCGATGAACTTTAATTGTGGCAACATTCCTGATTATAAGGAAATAATAAATGCTCTTGGGGTGTCATTTGGCCTAAGGCGACAACCTATGTTGGAATTGGACTTATGCAAAAGGGAGACAGCACTTAAAAAACCCTCTGTTAGAAGTTCCACCAAAGTTAGAGTTAAAGGCATTACCATCATATTTGAAATATGCATACCTGGGAGAGAATAGTACATTACCTATCATTATTGCAGCAAATTTAGGTGAAGCCCAAACAGAAGCTCTAGTCTCAGTTCTCAAGTAGTACAAGAGAGCTATTAGGTGGGCAATTACAAACATCATTGGCATACCCCCTGGGATATGCACTCATAAGATTCAGCTAGTCAAGGATTACAAACCAAGTATTGAGCATCAAAGGCGGTTGACCCCCCCAATGCAAGAGGTTGTGAGGAAAGAAATCATCAAGTGGCTAGATGCAGGATAATCTACCCAATCGCTGCTAGTGAGTGGGTGAGCCCAGTGTAGTGTGTTCCAAAGAAGGGAGGTATAACTGTGATACCTAATGAAAAGAACGAGTTGATCCCTATGAGACCAGTCACCGAATGGAGAGTGTGCATGGTCTACAGGAAATTAAATGCTTCTATCGAAAAGGATCATTTCCCTATGCCTTTCATGGATCATATGCTCAATAGAATGGCAGAAAAGGGATGGTATTTTTTTTCTAGACGAATATTTCAGGTACAATCAAATTGTTATTGCACTTGAGGATCAAGAGAAGACAACACTCACATGCCCCTATGTTACCTTTGTAGTTAAAAGAGTTCCCTTTGGACTTTGTAATGCTCTAGCCACATTTTAAAGATGCATGATATCTATCTTATCAGACATAGTTGAAAGTACTATTGAAGTGTTCATGGATGACTTCAATGTCATTGGCCAGTCTTTTGAAGAATGCCTTTTAAATTTGTGTGATGTGTTGTAGAGATGTGTTGAGAGTCACTTGGTGCTAAATTGGGTGAAATGCCATTTTATGGTCAAAGAGGGAATCGTACTTGGTCACAAAATTTTGGGCAAGGGAATTGAGGTGGATAGAGCAAAAATCATGGTGATAGAGAACTTGCCACCACTAATTTTAGTAATAGGTATCAGATGCTTTTAGGCCACGCTAGATTCTACCACCGCTTCATAAAGGACTTCTCCAAAATCTCATAACCCTTGTGTAAGTTGCTAGAAAAGGATGCAAAGTTTGCATTTGACGATTCATGCATACATTCCTTCGAAGAATTGAAAAGAAGTCTAACTACAGCACCCATTATTGTTGCTCCAGATTGGTCACAACCATTTGAACTAATGTGCGATGCGATTGGGGTTGCACTCGGTGTGGTATTGAGGCAACGAAGAGAGAGAGTCCTACATCTAATCTATTATGCCAGTAAAGCACCTAATTTGGCCCAGAAGAATTACACTTTGACCAAACAAGAATTGTTTGCTTTGGTGTTTTCATTTGAAAATTTTTGTTCAAACTTAATGGGAACTAAAGTGATTGCACATACAAACCATGCGACACTCAAATTTCTGATGGCAAGGAAAGATACAAAGCCAAGATTGATTAGATGGGTACTTCTCTTGCAGGAATTCAATTTTGATTTGATTGATAGGAAAGGATCGAAAAATCAGGTTGCCAATCACCTTTCTAGATTGTAAGATGAGGCTATGATGAAGTTTGATGATGGGCTAGTCATAAATGACTCATTCCCAGATGAAAGAGTTCTGGCAGCGTCACATGATCTTATAATTTAGTCTGCAGATTATGCTAACTATTTGGTGAGTGATACAGTACCTCTTGATTTGAACACCCATCAACATCGTAAGTTTATACATGATGCAAAGAAGTTATTCAGGGAAGAACCATATTTGTTTCGTATTTGTGCAGATGGAATCATCCTAGATGTGTTCCAAAAGTGGATATTCTCTAGAATAACTTAGGGTTTTAGGATATATTTTCATTTTCTCTTGGAAAACCCACTTTTGGGGAGTGCAAATCCCATATTGTATTCATTCTCAATATATCAAGCTTGTGATTTGCAACTTGTGGTACTTTCATTCTTCATTGCTTTTGGCAAAACTCTCAACTATGTCTTGTCTTCGCATTTTTGTTGGTTTTGTTTTAGCCATGAGTAGCTAAGCACCCAAAACTTGGGGTTGTGGGAACCATGGGTAGTCGACTTGAGATGACCTAGATTTATTACATTTCTATGATTGGGGTTTTGTATGTATTATTTATTTCCCTTCATTTTGATTGTTGTTTGGTAGTGGCCAACACCAAACCTCGCCTACTATCATGATCCTGACCATGGTACAGACTAATAGGAAAAGGGAAGTAAATGACAAGATTTGATTGATATGTTCTCATCTAATCAACCAAACCTGACCAAGGGGAGGTTGACAGGGAAAATGGGTAATGGTTAGTTGGCACACCATGCTTTTCGACCATGCGCCATGGTGAAATTCGACCTTTTCCTTCACAAGAGGAATGGAAGAACCTAAGTTACCATCCTGCATGCGAATTCCCATTTGTAGTTATGTTGTTTGCGATAATCGAGTCGACGAACCATGGGGAACACAATTCCCAAATTTCCCTAAAAATGAGTCTTTCCTCGCATAGTAGTATAGTATTTATTTATTTTTGGTTTCAAATCACAAACTGCCCCCCCCCCCAATTTAGAGACTTTAGTAATAGATACTCAAAATGATTAATAGTGAATTCTTGTAGTCAAGCACTCTATTTCCTATAGATTCGACCCTAACCTTCGATTAGCTTAATTGCTGATAGCGATCATTTTCTTATTGGAGACTTTAACATCATAAAAAATCATGGCACCATTGTCGGGGAATACGACTAGATTTTGACTTGATTTCACTATTAGTTATTATAAGTATTAATTTCTAGACTTTCTTGTATTTAACTTTATTTTATTTTTATTTTATTGTTTGATTTTACTTGCAGGATGTACTAGGTTGTATACCCAACACAAGGAGCCAAGGCAATCCCTTAGCTCTGATCAATTTGGAGATCCATCAACTTTTTAGAAGAATGGCTCAAGTGAATGAGGATATCGTGGTTGAGGAAGAAATGAATATGAATGATGATATGTGGAGAGAAGAAAATCCACCAATGAGGGATGATAGGCCATAACTTAGGGATTTCAATGAGAATGCTTATGGTTGGAAAAAATATCATTTGAACACTATGTCCATGGATGTTGCTTGTGCTATATTGTTGCCTCGATTATCGGCAGATGCTAATTTATAGGTGTCAAGTAGGTTACTTCAAATGCTCCAAAAAACCATGGATTTTTGGCATGGCTACCTTCAAAGGATCCCCACCATCATCTCAATCATAGGGACATAAAATATTTCTCTTCATATCATTGATTTGCGAGAGTTCCCATTGTCACTAAGTTGGAGTGCAGTTGTGTGGTTGTTTGAGCCTCCTCCAGGTACAATAACAAGTTGGGCATAACTTCAGAGAGTATTTCTAGAAAGATATTTCCCAAGATCAAAAAAAACTAAAGCTAAAAGATCAAATAAACAACTTCGAGCAATTAGCGGGTGACTCAATTAGTACCACATGGGAAAAATTTACGAAATGCTTGAGGATGGTCTCCGATCATAAGATTGTTGATGATGCCTTGGTTGAGATTTTCTATCGGGCACTTGACGAGAATAGTCAAGCTTGTGCTGACACAATCATGGGAGGCATATTCCTTGACTAACCTTTTGCATTGATAGCCGCAAATATGGAGAAAGTGGCTAAAATCAATAGAGCATGGGGTCAACAAGAGCAAGGTTCGATGAAATCTTCGTGTGTGTTCAACACCAACAATGAGCAAGAAAAAGTCAATGAAGAGATCTTGGAGCAACTTGCTCAACTTCGCACAAGTATAGACTTGGTCTTGAGGCAAAACCAAGCAAGTGTCTAAGCGGTCACTCACAAAACTCCTAAGGCTCCATTATATGAATATCCATTCTTTGATGAAGATGCATGTTTCGTGAGCAACCAAGCGGTGGGTTTCCGAAATAACCCCCAAGGTTCTAACTCGGACTATTGGAGGCAAGGTTCCGGGAATCAAGGTTGGAACTACAATCGTGATAGTGCATATAGAGATAACCAAGGTGCTTAATATGAAAGAGAGAGAGTGTCAAATGCCGAATAGGGTAGAATAGATGGTTATAGGAATGGTCCTTATGTGCCACCTCACAACTATGATGCCATTCTAAGTACTTCGAGGCTTGACGAGATTTTTGACAAGTTGTTAAACAGAGCTGATCACCAAGATGAGACCTTGAAGGGAGTGAAAGAAGATATTTGAAGTATTAACCCAAAATTAGAGCTCACTCTGTGGCGATTAAGCAACTAGAACAACAACTTGGGCAAGTTTCTTCGCAATTGAACCAAGGCCAAAAGGGCACCTTACTAAGTAACATGATTCAAAATCATAAAAATAAAGGGCATTGCATGGCAGTCATGACTAGGATTGGAAAGCACCATAGACCTCCTTATATTGGTGATTGTGGATGAATTTGATGACAAGGCTATTGGTGGTGAAGTTGTGGTTGAGGGAGAACGTCCGGAGATTGTTGGGATGCAAAGAGAAGAGCTAAGGGAGAAAGAAAAAATCAAGTAAATTCCAAAGCATCCTCCTCCTTTCCCTCAAAGGCTTAAGAAAAAGGAAGAGGAGTGTAAATTCAAACACTTCCTCTCATTATTGAATCAAATATCCATCAACATTCGCCATCTAGAAGCTTTAGAGAAGATGCTCGGGTACGTCAAATATATGAAGGATTTGGTGACAAAGAAATGCACTTTGAGCCAAGAGTTCTCACAAAAGCTCTAACAATGTAGTGTGATCATGACTAAATGCTTTGTTCAAAAATGTGAGGAACCCGGTGCATTCACCTTCCCTTGCATCATTGTTGATGTTGAATTAGCAAGAGCATTCTGTGTCTTAGGAGTGAGCATCAATCTAATGCCTTTTGCCATATTCAAAAAGCTTGGGCTTGGAACTCCGACTCTGACATGAATGCGATTGCTCATGGAGTATCAAACTATCAAAAAGATAGAGGGAATACTTCTTGATGTGCTTGTAAAGTTGATAAATTCATCTTTCTCGCGGATTTTTGTGACCCTTGATTGTGAGGTTATTTTGAGTTGCCCATCATTTTGGGAAGACCATTTCTTGCCACTGGAGAGCTCTTGTGAATATGGATTCGGGTTAACTTTAGTTTAGGGTCAATGATGCAGAGGTCGTGTCTGACATCTACTAGTCAATGAAATATCCGGATGAATTGAAGAGTGAGGTTTGGCCTCTTGATGATTGTTGATGATGGACGATGATAAAGTTGAGCCACAACATTACAAAAGGCACTTCTTGGGAGGCGACATAAGCATGTATGATGATTTTTATTTTTTTTTTAAGCTTGTTTGGTTTTTTAAGTTTTTAGGTACTAAGGTGGTGTCTTGTTTTAAGTTTGAAAGACATTAATGCAGTTGTGATATTTCAAAGATTGCAGTGTTTTAAGACTTGGTCTGTAGGTGGAAGTTAATGAATTGAAGATGTTAGAAAATGGCACTTGGAGAAGACTCTATGAGCAGGCCCACGAGTCATAGTCACCACTATGAATCATAGTCATGCCTCATAAAAGGATACAGTGAGTATTAAAAGTTGGCATACACACTATGAGCAACCTTACAATTCATATGGTCTCCTACGAGTCGTAAGTGGGGTTCGTAGTGCCCAGGTATCAATTCTAATTTTTTTTACAAGTGTTGGATCTGCTCTGAGATCTGGACCTGCAAGTCATAGGATACCCTACGACTCGTAGTCAGGGTCTCATAACCCTGATCTGCAGCTTTTTAAAATGCGGCCCAGTTTTGTATAAAAGTGGGTCAAAATTTCTGTTAACCTAATTCTGATGGAAACCACCAAAATCCTTTCCTCCATTCACTATTCTGATCAAATCTTGGCTTTCGACATCACTTTCTAGTGAATATTCCAATAAGGATACTATTTTGTAGGATTTTCTGCACCTCTTTCTATCTAATTTGAATGGGTTTGAGTCTTCTTCCATTTGTTAAGCCTAATTGTTAATTTTAGTCCACTATTGTGGTGAGTTTCACTTGTGAGATATTGTGTGCTTTGTTTCATCATGAGGACTTATACCTATGTGACGATGCTTTTGTTTAGATATGGCAATTAGGGTTTGAGTGCTTGAAAATTATGTTATGCTTTGATTCTTGTTAGGAAATCTTGTGTGAGTGGTTGCAGTTGTAAGAGTAATGGCCGCGTATATGTAGTTCTTAATTGTTGCCCGACCTGTGTAAAAAGTATTATCGGAATTGGAATTTGGAGAATGTGGGTGTGTTTTAATACACCTCATCTTGTTAGACTTAATTTCAAGTGCTTAAGTTCTCGTAGCATCTCAATGGGTTGTTGGGTTAATAATAAGTATGAATTTGGAGATGTTGTGTTTATGGGTTTTACTAAGATAAAATATGGGATTGATTTCGATCTTTGGGGTTAATGGTTGTTATAATTGTGTTATATCATAGTGGGTCTAATTTTGAGTCAAATATAATGTATTGCTCTGATGATTGCCAATGCTTGGTTGTTGTTTGAGGTGTTTTTGTTTTTGTGGAAATGTGGTAGGAACTACAGGTGCCTTCTGTTTTCAGCTATGAGACTTCCCTACGACTCATAGGTTCTCGTATGAGTCATAGTGATCCTTCGAGTAGGCACCAGTTACCTATGGTACCTTCACATTTCTCATATGGGACCCATCTATGACTCATAACATCTATTGCGACTCGCAGTAGGGGTCTTATAAGTTTTATTGGGGTTTTAAAATGCCCAGGAATGAGGTACGAGGCCAGACTATGACTTGTAAGCCAGCCTATGAGTCATACCTGCATCTTGTAACAGCAGACCTACAACTATTTCCATGAAATTTTCTTTTGATTTCAATATTTAAGTGTTTTTGTTTCTTGTTCTTTGTTATGTGATCATTGTATGGTCAAACATCTTGAAGCTCACATGTTGTTGTGTGGTTGGTTTGCAGATATTATGCCTCCAAAGGATAAATGAGCAATCCAAACATTCCAAATGAGGTTGGTGGATGAGTCCCCCGAGATTGAGAGATCTGAGAGGTCTTTAGAAGTTCACAAGTTCAGAATAGACCTCGAGGCTAATGTATCTATGACTCGGGCTCGTACAGCTCTGGCACCTATAGAAGTGAGTAGATCCTCCTAGTCTGAAGAGGAGAAACAGGAGGATGATGGTGATGGGTCCAAGAATAGCTCAGCACAGATGACCCCTTCACATACCGAGACAGATTCTGGGGAGGGGTCACAAACTCCACATAAGGAGGTACAATCACAAACCCCGATCAACCCCAGATGCTGTGTTGCAGGGGTGAAAGAAATATACGACCAGGGGCTAGAGCCAAAGGGTCAGGGCAAACCAGTTCGACAATTCCATGAGGAGTCTAGGCTAAACAACTTTGGGTTGGATAGGCTTCCAGGGTTAGATACGGAGATAGATAGGCCCAAACTACGATGGACTACACAGTAGTTGGGGAAGTATGCCCCTTACATAGTACGTGAGTTTTATGCAGCCTACCTTGCTACACTTCACCGAGGGTTGCCAAAGAATAAGAAGTCAATTGAGTAGCCTAGATTACGAGTGGTGCCAGTACGGGGTCAGAGAGGTACTATCTCAGAGGAGATAATCCAATGGATTCAGTTTAGGTCCACCTACAGAGTGCCTCAGTCCACCACAGTGTATGATCGTCGTATTTCCAAAATGAGGAAAGTGGTGAATGAGAAAGATGTTGAAGCCAAGACTAAGCTACTGCAGTGGATTGCTAGCCAGATATGTGAGTAGGAGTTTGAGCTGAAGTGGGTTACAAACCACACAGATCCGGCAATGAAAGCCCACCTCTCCTTTTGGTCCAAATTTTAGTGGTCGATTATTCATTGGCATATCCGACCTACTTTTATGGATAATGTGACCACCCTAGAGTGAGTTGTGTTATTGGCTAGCATCCTAGCTAGTTATGAGATAGACTGGACCTAGATTATCTCTGAATAGATTCACGAGTCCGCTATCGGGACGAACACCTCACTGCCGTTCCCTATTTTTATCCACTAAACGTGCAGTGCAGCAGGTGTTCCTATTGACCACTATCGAGACCATCATATAAAGGCCACACGTACCATAGATTCTAGCCTGATAAAGGCTGATGAGAACCCGATGACCCTACTACGTGTAGCTCCTTCAACCGTCCCAGATCCATTCTTGGTTGAGCCTCAGACTCAAGATTTGACTTTAGCCACCACCAGCACAACTCCAGCTACTGTAGAGCCTTCGCAAGCTATTGAGATGGCGTCTTTGCCATCCTCCAATACTCTAGCACCATCATCATCCACTATCCAGGTTGAATCTCTTATCTATATTGTTGCTTTTCAGGCACTGGTGCACAGGGTGGCTATAGCGGAGTCTAGGAAATAGGCTTTAGCATCTCAGGTCAGAACATGGGTTAGCTAGACTTTTCGGGACTCAGACGAGATGGTGAGGAATTTGCCCGTGATTTGGTAGATGAGAGAGTTAGAGTGGTGGATGCTCGTGTAGATACATTTGAGGCAAGAGTCCAAAGGAGGCTTGAGGATGCTCGGCCTACTAACATAAGCGTAGTGACACAGGAGTTGGGCAAGTTTAAGGCCCACTTATTGCAGATGTTAGCAGCCACTGTAGCAGTCTTGGAGGTGCCACCAGTGAGTGATGAGGTTTTTGACTAGTTAACTAACCGCCCGCATGCCCACGGGAAGAGGTCCTTCAGACAAATAACCCAGAGATGATCCAGAAGAGGCCTAGGCCTGATGACTCAGCAACATCGGATGAGGACCCAATACTAGAGGAGGTGGTGCAGGAGTCGATATTGATGGTGGCTATACAGAGAGATACGGAGCAGCAGACTTCACATGGAGAGGGTAGCTCATGTACAGTTTCAGTCCAGATAGCTGAGGAGGAGGTCGTGACCCAGGACTCTGCTAACCAGACAGATACCAGTGCTTGAGCACCATGATGTTTGACTTTTGACCCAGTCCTTATCTTTTATCTATGGATACTTTGTTCTTTTTGTTGGACAATATTTTTGTTGGGTTTAGATTTGTTTAAATATTTTATGTTGGATGTTGTTTTTATTTTTGTTTTGGATGATTAGTTCTTAAAATGTTGGTTTTTTAATGTGTGTGTATGTGTGTGTGTATGTGTGTGTGT
>JAOTQR010110510.1:0-26168 GCA_025774065.1 Solanum ossicruentum | reverse complement strand
GAAATCTCTATCACGAGTACCATCTGTATTAGAGGTGAACTACAGGCGTTACGTATCGCCGTCCCTGTAGTCACGTCCTGAAATAGAGATAGAAGAGGTGAGATACAGGCGTTACGTATCGTTGTTCCTTTACTCACGCCATAGGATAGGTATAGTGCTAGCGATCGAGCTTTGGATCTATTGAGAGATAGTTATTTGTCCCTTCGACGGCCTTTCAGAGACTTTTACCTTTATGTTTTGTTTTATTCGAGGACTAGACATTGAGACATGTATTTCATTTGAGTATTTCAATTATGTATCTGTATCTAGAGGCTTGTATATGTGGCACCAGTTTTGAACAGGTTGTAATTTTGATTTCTTATGCTTATCTATTGTATTAGACTGATTATCTTTCACTTTTATAATCATGTTGAGTTGTTTAGATTTTGAGCTGACTCGCCTTGGTGGGTTAGTGAGTGCCATTACATCCAGATTTTGGTTCGTGACATAACTGCCTTCCAAGTAGGCTAGGCTTTTCTTACCTCTAGACTGAGTTGAAATGTATAGTGAGAGCATCTTTGTTGTTGGAGGTCCCTGGAATATATATATATATATATATATATGAGCTAAATTGAATTATTTTTTAATTTTATTTTTTTTAAATCCTACATTAGTAGGTTTGTTTAAAAATATTTGGAAATTACCAAAAAAAAAATAGAGTCACATTTGTAGATAAGTTTGTTTTAATTAATTAATTAATTTTTTTAATTTTTAATATATGTTTTTTAAGTTGAGGTTTTAACAAATAAACTAGAATTTTTAAATTATAATTTTAGATTAGCTATTTCACTTTTCTCATATTAGGTTAGTTTGAAAATTAAAAATATTTTCATCTTTATATATTTCTTTTATCTATAAATATTTTATTTTAAAAAATACTATATATATATATGATGTTATGTAAACCTGTTGGTTTTTAAAAATGAAAATAAAGCAAAAACAATTAACCTAAAAATAATAACCAAAAAAAAAAGAAAAAAAAAAAAAGAAAGAACCAAAACTCTCTAAACAATCCTACTCCCCCACGTCACTACACACACAATACATGAAGAATGTTTACTTTTCCACCACTTCTGCGCACACACGCACGTTTGATAAAAAAAAATTACATATAACACAAATCTCTCTGACTCTTCTTTTTTCTTTTTTTTCTCAACTCTCAGTCACTTTCATTATAACACAATTCTTATCCAGTCTTTATATATAGTAAAAAATTATAATTAATAAATCAGGCTTTAAGTTTAAGTGAGGATTAAGATAAAGAGATTTGAAAAAGTAGAGTGTAGATATTCAAAAAAATAAAAAAATAAAAAATAAACGGAGCATACACATTCAAAAAAAAAAAAAAAGAGCATACACAAAGAAGAAAAAATCTTCAAGTCTTTGGTGAATTGAGTTTAATTCTCATTCGAGATTTCTGTGGCAAAGTTTGTGATATTTCTTATAATTAGTTCATCACACAGGTTCTTGTTGAATCTTATCTATTTATTTTATTTATTTCTTTTTAAAAATGCTTGTTGAGAATTGAATTGTGAATAGATTTAATATAGAATACATGCACAAATTTGAATTCGTAATTAGTAAATTTCAAGTTTATCAATAATGTAGAGACTAAAATTGTGAACATATACAAATATTTGAATGGTGATAATCCATTTTCTTAACTACACATCAAAATTCTTCACTTTCAACTAAAATTCGAATCCATTATATAAATGCCACCGACTAATATCACTCAATTAATTAAACTCATGTCAACACAATATATGTGCTTTTTTTCCTTTAAAAATAGAGAATAGCTTAAATAATGCCCATGATTTCGAACTCAATCTGTAGCGGTTTAATAGGATAGAGGTTAGTGTGATCAATTGTACAAATAACTTTTTATATCGATAAATCACTAACTATGGAATGGGAAAAAAAGTTATTTTTCAAAATAAAGGAGTGAGTCTGATTAGTAAATTAAAACAAATTTAAGGGGTACAAGAAAACTATATGCCAAAACACTAACAAGAGAATTTTCAAATATAAATGATAAAATTAAAGATTTAAGTTCATTAAAATATAATAAAATATTTATATTTTATTTATGAGTACTATATAAATAATTATAAAATTATATATATAATTATTCGGTTAGGTTTGGTTATTTTTACAGTTTTTTTTAGTAAAACCAAAACCAAATCAAATAGAATCAATTATTTAACCATAACCATGAACAACCATAGAAATAACGACTCATGTAACATAGCAATTTAAGTCTTTATATTTATTCAAAATAGTGATACTTTATACATAGTGATCATAGTTTGGAGTTCGATCATAAATACATAGATATATTTATATTATTATGCACATGAATATAATATATATGCTTTGCTACACACACATATAGTATAGTACTTGGAATAGTGTATATTTTGAAACCAAAATGCTGTCAGCTTTAAAGTTAAGCACAATCTCTTTATTTTCACTAATATAAATGCAAATAACATATTTTATCATTATTATTCATTTCATAACAATATTAATAATAATCAACTTCTTTATTATTCATGCATAAATAAATTTACGGTATATTTATAAGATACTAAAACCTTATTAATTTAAATTTACACAATAAAGGACACAGATCAAAAAGAGAGTGTTTCCTATAAAAAGAAATCTTTATTAAACTTTGAATTTAAAATCTTCAATTTTATTTTTTTAAAAAAGAATCTTGCATCACATTGTTTGATGGTTGTGTTAAAATCTTTACGCTACAAAGGACACCATTCTATGGGATCATCACTCGTTGGCGTCACCAAGACTCGGAAAGCCCAAAAAATTAGGAGACCAAAAGCCATTAAAATTCAAGTGTAACACCCGATAAAATTACCAAAATATTCCTAAAGGAGAAATGTGCACATAACGCATCTTTCCATACTCCGATGGCAAATCAGAGGCAGGATATGCGATCAGCGTGAAAAATTGAGTAGGATAGTGGTCCCGGTTGATTTTTAGAGTAACCGGATCATAAGATAACTTCGATGCGGAAAAGAATTCTAGTGAGGTGTGTGACGCGCACCTGCCGCGGACCAACATTTAACTTTTGTCCAAAAATTTTCTACGGGATTCGAAAACCCATTTGGAGAATTTTCAGCAAAAAATCCCAACATAAAACAAGGTCTGCGTTGTGGACCCCATGTTTCCAAGGTGAACATTTTCTTTTATTTCGTGAGGGGGTATTCCCGGCCTTTTTCAACCCCTCTTAAACTCAAAGCACGATCTAAATAGGTTAGTTTGAGCCTAAAAATAGTTTCAAACCCCATTCTAAGTCCTTTCTAAGTTCTTGAAAAAGACTAGGGCTAAAGAGAAGAGAAGAGCGTAAATTCGAGAAGTTTAAGGAGAGTTCTTGAGGATTGATTATCAAAAGCTTCACACAAAGTATTTAAGGCTAAACTAAAGTATGAGATTATTCTCTCATGTGCCCATTGATGGTGATAGAGGAGTTGAGAGTCCATGAGTCCCCATACATGTTTCTTGAGATACTTTCTTGATTATTTTCTTAAAAATTATATCTATTACATGTATTTTCATATGTTGATGATCATCATAAATTTGTTTTCTTTAACGAATACTTTTCATGAGATATTACATAAACCCTATATGTGGATTTATGAAATCATGCATGAATGAACCTAGGGTTGGAGTCTAGAGCCTTGACTTGAGTATGTTGATGATAATCTTGATGTGAGTATGAGGTTGAGATACTTGAGGTTGATGATCCTATGAGTCCATAATTGAGTTCTTGAGTTATATCTAAATGACTTCTTCCAAATGATGATTCGAGTCATTGAGTTCTTAAATGAGAATTAAGTTAATTGAGATGAGTTAAAGTCCCTGAAAACATAGAATTTGAGTTAATGAGATGATGAGAGTCTCCATGAGACTAATTGAGTTGATGAGTGCCTCCATGAGGCTAATCAAGTTGGAGGAGGAGTCTTATGAGCATTGAGTCTTGGGAGAGGTATCGAGCACCAAAATGAGTAAGAGTGAGTCCTACTCGCACTCATTAACTATGTCACCAAGCATAGGTGAGGACTGAACTATTACATCACATGGTCACCTCTTGAGGTAAAGTCCTTGAAAGCAATAGAGGACTTTAGATGTTACATCCCTTGTGGATCATAGGCATTCCTTACCTGGCAAGTACGAAATGGTTGTGGTAACATCAATGGGATTGTAGTACAATTACTGGCTCATAAGTTATTGTTTTCGGATAAGAGAAACTTGCAAAAAAGTTCCCGCCTTGAGTACTCCGAGTCGAGTTGAGTTGAGTTCCATTAAGTTGAGTTGAGTTGAGTCCCATTGAGTTGAGTTGATTTCATTTATAAGGTTTGATTGGTTGATGGGTTATTTGTCTCTTCTTTATTCTTTCTTCAGATAGACATTTGACATTCTGGTTGAGTATATTCTGAGTTGATGTTATTTCTATATTATTCTACCTGTTTTTGTTTTATTCAGCCATTTTACATACTCGTACATTCTACATATTGACGTCCCTTTTGGACTGCATCATTTTATGATGCAGAGGAAAGTACTAAAGATCATCAACACATGCATCATTGAGGATCTGAGCATTTCAGCTGAGTTGGTGAGCCTCCTTTACTTCAGAGGATCATTACTTATTTTCATCTTGCTTATCAGAGTTAGACTTGAGTTAGGTTTATTTTATTTTTGAGGTAGCCATGGGTCTGTCATTGGAACCACTTGATCTTGATAGAGGCTTCATAGACTAGAGTTGAGTATTGATGTTGAGACTTGTCGAGCTAGCTTCCTGTCAACTAGCCATTTTATTTATATTATCTTGAGACTGGATTGCCCATTTCTATCTTTAGACTTCCACTGATTTTATAGAGTTTATTGAATAAATGGTTGTGATAAAGCCAAGTGGTTCACTTGAGGACTAGCAATAGTCTCTAAGTGTCAGCCACGTCTAGGGTATCCTCCCGAGGCTTGACAAACTTGGTATCATAGTATAGAGTTCAAGTGTCCTAGGGAGTCTATGAAGCCATATCTAGTAGAGTCTTGTTTATGGGTATGTTGTGCACCACACTTCATATGCAGGAGGCTATAGGACATTAGGAATGGTTATACTTCTTTCATGATATGATTTGTGTGATAGAGTTAAAACTCTATGAAATTCTCTTCTAATTCATGCTCTACGCGTTGTTGAATCCTGATCATGCCTCCCAGAAGAGCCGTCAGAGGTAGAGGATGTCCTGCCAGGCATAATGTTAACCCACCCAGCCTCAAGGACATGAGGAGCCCGTGGATCCAACTATCCTTGTTGAGCAACAAGTTGAGATTTCTAATGCTGACCTTCTCTAGGCTATCCAAATTTTAGCCCAGGTTGTCACAGCACCTGCAACAAGGTAAGGAGTGGGTAAATAGGATGCATAGGACATATCTAGAGTCTGGGAATTCTTAAGGATGAATCCGTCTAAGTTCACAGGGTCTACATCCACTAAGGATCCTGAGAAATACATGGAAGAGCTTCAAAAGGTGTTCCAAGTGATGCATGTGGCTGATGCTGATAGAGTTGAACTGGTTGCCTACCAGCTCAAGGGTATGGCCAGACTATGGTTCGACCAATTAAAGGAAGGTCGAGGAGAGAAATCCCCATTGCTAACTTGAGCAGTGTTCAAGCAAGCTTTCTTGGAGCGCTTCTTTCCAAGAGAGCAAAGGGAGGCTAAGGTAAGAGAGTTTTTGAATCTGAAACATGGCTCTATGACTTTGCAAGAGTATGGGTTGAAGTTCACTCAGCTATCTCGCTATGCTCCGGATATGGTTGCTAACATGAGAGGGAGGATAGGGATGTATGTTGATGGGCAGAACAGAGGGCCAACGAAAGATAGGAGGGGAGCTATGCTTGTGAGTTCCATGAACATCGGGAGGTTGATAACTTATGTGCAACAAGATGATGAATAGAGACAACATGACAGAGAAGAGTTCAGGAGTAAGAGGGTTAAGATATCCAACCATGAGGTTGGGAAGAGAGGTAATGGTAACAAATTCCAGTCAGGGCCAGCACCATCATCTGCTAGTGCTCCTATGCCCAGAACTAGGAATGATCATAAGTCTCAGAACTTTGGAGCCCAGGGATCTCAGTCACAGGCTAGTATGGCTCAAGTTTCATATGGTAAGCCACCATGTGTTAATTGTAGAAGATTACACTTGGGTAGATGCTGAGAAGAGTGACGATTGCTTCAAATGTGGCCAAGTGGGTAACTTTCAAACAGAGTGTCCAAAGTGGGCTGATTAGTCTCAATCTTTTCTACTAGCTCTACCAGCCAGAGGAAATCAAAAAGGTACTACATCAGGAGCTAGTGGAGCTACAAACCATTTGTATTCCATGGGTAGTCGCCATGACCAGGAGAACTCCTCAGATGTTATGATAGGTATTATTCTAGTCTTTACTCTTGATTGTTATGTTTTGATAAATCCTAGTACTACATTGTCCTTTGTAACCCCTATTGTAGCTAGTAGATTTACTAGAATACTTGAGATTTTTCTTGAACCCTTTAATATTTCTACTCCAATGGGTGAGTCTATTCGAGCTGAGAGAATCTACAGAGCTTGTGTAGTGTCCATTCATCACAAGGTTGAGTTAGAGATGACTGATTTATGTAATCTTTGACATATATTGGCTCTACGCCTATTATTCCTCCATTGATTTTAGAGCCCGAACCATTAAGTTGCAATTCTCGAATGACCATTGTATAATGGAAGGATGATTCGGTTGCACCTAAGGGGAATTTTATCTCCTACCTTAGGGCCAGAAAGCTAATTTCCAAAGATTATATCTATCACTCATGCGAGTTAAGTTTGATTATGTTGAGTCTCCTACTCTTGAATTAGTCTGGATTGTGAATGAGTTTCCTAATGTGTTTCATGAGGATTTGCCTGGAGTCTCTCCTGATAGCGAGATTGACTTTGGGATTGATGTTCTTCCCGATATCAAGCCTATCTCAAGTTCAACTTATAGGATGGACCCTACAAATTTGAAAGAGTAATTGAGAGATTTGTTAGAGAAGGGCTTTATCAGGCTGAGTGTTTCCCCTTGGGTTTCCCCTATCCTATTCATGTGAAAGAATGATGGGTCTCTCAGAATGTGTATCAACTATAGGTAACTAAACAAGGTCAGGATAAAGAATAAATATCCTCTCCGTAGGATAGATGATCTATTTGACCAAAATCTGGGTGCCTCTTGTTTCTCAAAGATAGACCTCAGATCTGATTACCATCAGTTGACATGAGGGAATGTGATATTCCAAAGACAGCCTTTAGGACTAGATATGGCCATTTTGAGTTCTTCTTTGGGTTGACGAATGCACCTGCAGCCTTCATGGACTTGATGAATAGGGCGTTCAAACAATATGTTAATATGTTGTGATCGTGTTCATTGATGACATATAGGTGTATTCGAGAGATAAGGAGGAACATGCCAATCATCTCAGAGTTGTCCCCTAAACTCTTAAAGACCATGAGTTGTACGCAAATTCTCGAAATGTGAGTTTTGGCTGAGGCGTTCCTAGGCCATGTTGTTTCGATAATGGTATTCGAGTAGATGCCCAAAAAATTGAAGCGGTTAAGAATTGGCCCAGACCGACCTCTTCAATTGACATAAGAAGTTTCTTGGGGTTGGCAGGCTACTACCGCATATTTGTTGATGGATTTTCTTCCCTAACCACACCATTGACCAAGTTGACTCAAAAAGAGGTCAAGTTTCAGTGGTCTGATAAATGTGAGAAGTGTTTTCAAGAGTTGAAGACTAGACTGACTACTATACCAGTTCTAACTTTGCCCGATAGGACTAAGGACTTTGTGATATATTGTGATGCGCCAAGAGTTGGATTGGATTATATGCTGATGAAGAGAGGGAAAGTGATAGTCTATGGTTCCAAACAACTTAAGATTCATGAAAGGAACTATCCGACTCATGATCTTGAGTTGGAAGCAGTGGCGTTTGCACTTAAACTCTAGTGCCACTACTTAAATGGAATGCATATGGATGTGTTTGTTGACCACAAGAGCTTATAGTATGTCTTCAGATAGAAAAAGCTCAACCTACGACAGAGGAGATGGTTGGAGTTGCTCAACGATTATTACATGAGCATTCTCGACCACCTAAGTAAAGCTAACATTGTTGTTGACGCTCTTATTAGGTTGTCAGTGGATAGCACAACCTATATTGAGAAGGGAAAGAAGGAGTTAGCTAAGGAAGTGCATCAATTGGCTCGATTAGGAGTTCAACTTGAGGAGAATAATGAGGGAGGAGTTAATGTTCACAATGGGTTTTCTTCAGATTTAGTGGCATATGTAAAAGAAAATCAAGACCAAGACCCTATTATACTCCAATTAAAGGAGGTTTTCCACAAATAGAAAGTGATGGTCTTCTCCAAAGGAGGAGATGGAATGTTGAGGTACTAGAGTAGATTGTGCTTTTAAGATGTCGATGGTGTTCGAGATAAAATCATGGATGAAGCCCATAGCTCAAGATATTCTATTTATCCTGGCTCTACTAAAATGTACCACGATTTGATGAAAATCTATTGGTGGAGTGGAATAAAGAGGGATATCGATGAGTTTGTCTCCAAGAGCCCGAATTACCAAAAGTTAAAGTTGAGCATCAAAGGAGATTCCTGAATAAAAGTGGGAGATGATCAACATAGACTTTATTATTGGTCTACTGAGGTCTCGAAAGCAACATAATTCAATACAGATAATTGTGGATATGATGACAAAATCGGCTCACTTCTTAGCAATTATGACAACTAACACTGCTGTGAAGTATGTCAAGTTGTACATCCAAGAGATTGTGAGGTTGCATGAAATTCCCTTGTCCATCATCTCGGACAGAGGAGCTCAATTCACCTCTCAGTTGTGGAGATCTTTCCAGAAGGGATTGGGTACTAAAGTGAATCTGAGTATAACCTTTCATCCACAGATAGATGGCCAGGCAAAGAGTAAAATTCAGATATTAGAAGACATGTTGAGAGTTTGTGTCCTTGACTTCAAAGAAAATTGGGATGACTATTTACCATTGATTGAATTTGTACATAACAATAGTTATGATGAAAGCATTCAAATGGATCCCTATGAAGCTTTGTATGGGAAGAGATATAGATCACTAATTGGGTGGTTTGAGATTGGAGAAGATGAGTTGATTAGACCTGATCTTTTCCATCAATCAATGGAGAAGGTAAAGGTCATTAAAGAGAGGTGAAAGACTACAAAGAGTCGCCAGAAATCTTACATCGATGTAAGGAAAAGAGACTTAGAGTTCGAGGTGAATAATTGGGTGTACTTAAAAGTGTCACCTATGAAGAGCGTCATGAGATTTGGGAAGAAAGGAAAATTGAGTCCTCGCTATTTTAGTCCATATCAGATTGTGAAAAGGATTAGGAAGGTTGCTTATGAGTTAGAGTTGCCTTCCGAATTAGATGCAATTAATCCAGTGTTCCACGTTTCGATGTTGAAGAAGTGCTTGGGAGATCCTACCTTGGTGATCCCTGTTGAGAGCATTGGATTAAAGGATAGTTTGTTCTATGAGGATATTTCGGTCCAAATCCTTGATCATCAGGTTTGCAAGTTGAGAACCAAAGAGATTTCCTCAATAAAAGTCCTGTAGATAAATCAAGTCATTGAGGAAGCCACATAGGAAGCTGAGGAAGAGATGAGAGTTAAATATCTGTAACTATTTATGCCTGATGATAAGAATGTTAAAGGTAATGTTTTTACCCTTGACTTAAATTGATGTTTGTATTCTTGAGTTGATGTGTCTACTCTTGAGTTTGAGTAGAGTTTGTTGAGGTTGATAAGGAGTCGAGAGTTTGAGTTATTGAGTGAGTATTGAGATGAGTCTTGAGTTATTCATGCGTGTTGATGTCTACCTTTACTCATCATTTGAGGATGAATGATTCCAACGGGAAGATGATGTAACACCTGATAAAATTACTAAAATACCCCTAGAGGAGAGATGTGCGCATAACACGTCTTCTCATGCTCCAATGGTAAATCTGAGGCCTAATATGTGATCAAATGAAAATTTTAGTGGGAAATTAGTCCCGATTGATTTTTAGAGCAATCAGATCAAAAAATAATTTTTTGATATGGAAACAAATTTGAGTGAAGGTACGCGACAGGTGTGCAGTGCGCACCTGTCGTGGACCAACAATTAACTTTTGTCCAAAAATTTTCTATTAGATTAGAGAACTCATTTGGAGAAATTTTTGGTGAAAAATCCCAATATCACACAAGGTCTATGTCGCGGACCCCATATTTCTGAGGTGAACGTTTTCATTTAATTCGTGAGGGGCATTTCAGAACTTTCCCAACCCCTCCTATACTCAAAACACGGTCTAGATGGGTCATTTTGAGTGTAAAAGTGTTTTAAACCCCATTCTGAGTCATTTCTAAGTTCTTGAAAAAGACTAGGACTAAAGAGAAAGATGAGGAGCATAAATTTTAGGAGTTTTAGTAGAGTTCTTGAGGATTGATTTTCAAAAGCTTCACACTAGGTATGTAAGGCTAAAGTAAATCATTGGATTTTTCTCCCATCTGCCACATTGATGGTAATAGAGGAGTTGAGAATCCATAAGCCCCCATACATGTTTCCTGAGATACTTTCTTGATTATTTTCTTGAAAATTATAACTGTTACATGTATTTTCATATCTTGATGATCATCATAAACTTGTTTTCTTGAATTGAATACTTTTCATGTGATATTTAAGAAACCCAATATGTTGATTTGTGAAAGCATGCATGAATGAACCTAGGGATGGAGTCTAGAGCCTAGATTTGAGTATGTTGATGGTAATCTTTATGGGAGCATGAGGTTGAGATACTTGAGCTTGTTGTTCCTATAAGTCTCCATAATTGAGTTCTTGAGTTCTGTCCAAATGACTTCTTCGAAATGATGATCTGAGTCCTTGAGTTCTTAAATGAGAATTTAGTTAAAGTTCCTGAAAATAATAGAGGACTTTAGAGTTTAAATGAATGAGATGATGAGAATCTCAATGAGACTAATTGGATTGATGAGTGCCTACATGAGGCTAATTGAGTTGAAGAGGAGTCTTATGAGCATTAAGTCTTGGGAAGAATATCGAGCACCGAAATGGATAAGAGTGAGTCTCACTCACACTCATTAACTATGTCGCCAAGTGTAGGTGAGGATTGAACCATTACATCACATATCTCCTCTTGAGGTAAAGTCCCTGAAAGTAATAAAGGACTTTAGAGGTTAGATCCCTTGTGGTTCATAGGAGTTCTTTACCTGGTAAGTACAGACCGACTGTGGCAACACTAGCGAGATTGTTATACGATCACTGGCTCATAAGTCATTATTTTCTTATAAGAGAAACTACTAGAAAGTTCCCACCTTGAGTACTCTAAGTTGAGTTGAGTTGAGTTCCACTGAGTTGATATGAGTTGATTGATGAGGTTTGTTTGTTTGATGGATTACTTGTCTACTCTTTATTCTTGCTTTAGATAGATATTTGACATTCTGATTGAGTACATTCTGAGATGTTATTTCTATATTATTCTACCTGTTTCTATTTCATTCAGCCATTTTACATACTCGTACATTCTATATACAGACGTCCCCTTTGGATTGTATCATTTTATGATATAGAGGCAGGTACTAGAGATCATCAACAAGTGCATCGTTGAAGATCTAAGCATTTCAGTTGAGTTGGTGAGCCTCCTTTACTTCGGAGGATCATTGCTTATTTTCATCTTGCTTATTAGAGTTGGACTTGAGTTAGCTTTATTTCATTTTTGAGGTAGACATGGGTCTGTCATTGGCACTTGAGGTTTATTGAGCTAGATCCCTTTTTACTAGCCATTTTATTTATATTATCTTGAAAATAGATTGCCCATTGCAATCTTTAGACTTCGACTGATTTTATAGAGTTTATTGAATGAATGGTTGTAATGAGGCCAAATGGTTCACTTGGGGACTAGAAATAGTCTCTAGGTGCTGACCATATTTAGGGTACCCTCCTGGGGCGTGACATTAAAATTAATCAAATCAATGAAACGTGTAAGGTGAAAGAAGAGTTTACTATGTAATCTGATAGTGCAGGTTCATTAGCAATTCTATGATCTCTGAGTGTAACATCCTATATTAAAACAAGGGCATATATATCATTTAGATTTTTAAAATGGGATAAATTGTGACTTTCTTATTAAAAGGGGGGAAAAAGAAAGAAAAGAAAAACAATTATGGGCTAAAGCCCAAACCAACTGCCGCTAGCAGCAATTAAGAGAAAAAGGGAAAGGAGGATGCGTACATCAACCCTCCATCAATAGAAAAAAATTCTTTGGCTCCTCCAGAAAAAAAAAGAACAAAGAAGAACAAAAAAACTTCAAGAGCTTTGATTTGAGAGTAAGAATTGAAGCGTAGAAGAAGGTATCTATCTAAACTTAGCTATAGAGTTAGATTGTATTTTCAAGGCTAAACAATTGGGATTAAAAGTGTAAGAAATATTGGATTAAAGAAATAGAGAAATTTGCTATATTTCATGAATAGCTATAGAGTGGATAATTCTTGTATTGTAAACTCTAATAGTTTAACATAAAGGATATTAGAATATATATATATATATATGGTAGTTTATTATGTTGGTTTATTACAAGGTGAAACTAATCGAGATAGAGTTGTTTTTGTGAAACTAAAGCACTAGTTGGGCATTTGGATAACTTTGGAGCCTTTTTTCGAGAGGCTGAGGATTGGGTATTTAAAGTATGAATTAGCCTAAATGGGGATGTTAATATATAGTCAATATGATGTGGTTATAGATTGATATAAGGAAGTAATATGGATTTCTTGAGGTGACGAGTTTGGTGAGTAATAATCTTAACCCCAATTTATGTTTTATAAGTTTCATGATGTTTACATGATTTATAAAGTGAATTGTTAATGAATGATTTAAATTTGCATATGTTACAAGTCCTTTTACTTGATTTGATAAGTAGTTACTTGTATTTTATAAGGTAAGTATATTGAAATTGAGATGATTATCGTTATTGAAATGATTTGATGTTTACTTGAGATATAAGTACTTTTACATGTGTTTTTCATTAAGTTTTGACATGATATGATTATAAGATTGACTTGTACTGCTTTGAAAAAGCTTATATGGTTTATAATAATGGGAGTATACCTTGATGAATCTTGTAGCTAACGACAGGTTCGTTAGACCTGGAGCACCTTGTATTACCTATTACAGATAGAGCCCTTGCTAGTAGGAAGGTAGAACTAGCATACCAGTACTGATATCCCTCGAGTAGAGATTTACCGATATGAAAGTTACAGTTTATCGTCAATTCTTTATGAAAATAGACACACCGATTACATGATTCATTCTTGAAAACCTCCCGAATATGTATAAGATTTGATATGAAAGTGTTTTGCTGAGTTTATTTTCGAATATGTATAAGATTTGATATGAAAGTGTTTCACTGAGTTTATTCCCGAATATGTATAAGATTTGATATGAAAGTGTTTTACTGAGTTTATTCCCGAATATGTATATGATTTGATATGAAAGTGTTTTAGTAAGTTTAATATGAAAGTGTTTTACCGAGTTTATTTACAAAAGGTGTTGATTTGCTTATATGAGAAAAATAAGTTTGATTGTGGCTATTGATTTTTGAAAAAGCATTTATTACATGATTTTGCTTATCTTACTAGCATATTTTCTGACTTGTCCCTCATTAAAACGGTTGTGATTATTATTACTCACTTAGCTAGTGTCTCACTCCCCGCTATATTTTTTACAAAGAATATAGATGGTATTCGTTAGTTAACTAGAGCTAGAAAGTTGACTTACACGGTGAGTCCTGCACTTATTCACGTGGGCAGCAAGTTTATCGATTTGTTATAGTATTTTCTCTATATTATTAGAGTCGTTCCATAGTCATTCTTTTTATAAGAGACATGAGTGTGCTTTCGTATTATAGCCATGTGGTTAGTTTTAGATCTCTGTTGTATTTAGAGATGTATCGGTATTATGGTGTGGTGATTAGATTATTGATGGATGTTGGCTTAATTGAGAGATGTTTTTAGTGTGTTGCTGAATTATAAGACAGGTTAAAATTTGAATAGGCTTAAAAATAGAAAAAACTCTGCCCGAATTTCTCCAGAATCTAGTAAGGCTTGCTTTGGGATTCTCCCCCTTAGCACCGGTCATGATCCTAAATTGGGTCATGACAAAGTGAGTATCAAAGCCTAGATTATTCCAATGACTTATGAAGCACATATTAGTCGTAGAATCTCATTTATAGTTATGTTGTCGACCATTCCTATAATCGTGATTCTGCGAGGACGTGATAAGATATGTTGCGTCTTTCTTTTCTATTCCTCCGTATGTGTGTGACGATTAGGATTTTGTTAGCTTAATCTAGCTTGTTTATCTTCTTACCATATGATTTGGACTCTACAATGCCATAACAGGAATAAGCTAGAGGCTTGGTTGATATTAAATGTCGCCTTCGGCATGTAAGCAATTTTTTCAACTATGATAAATGACAAGTGGTAGGCAGGGCCATGAAAGGGCTCGTTGTCCTACTATAATGAAGTTTCACTCATAAGAGAACCTGTAATACACCACCAGTAGATGAAGTACTAGTACAAGAGACCATTGTGTTATCGATAAGATTTTATCTCGATATAAAGAGCTATAGCTAACCTGATTGACAAGTTGAATAAAGTCAAACAACATAATACGTCCTACGACTAGCCAGAGCACCTATATGGAGTTTGATAATCAAAATAATATATCCTTGAGAAGTTCTAAGGATGAAACCACAAAAAAACAAAGTTTCGCATATGATAGTTCCAGAAAAGTTATTAGATGTCATTGAAGTGAAAATGCTCAAAACAAATGAGCTTTGGAATATATGATTGTGAGCGTCATAGGGCTGAAATAATTAGGATTCCATTGGTCAATACGTGATATAAGTCGTATTATTAAGAATACTAACAAGGACAACGTGAATTGCCATGCGACGGTTCACTAATATTGATGAGCCCTTACAGTTGAAAGTGTAAGGAGTTCACAAAATTTGTTCATATGACAGATTGGGCTGATATACGACCTTAGATTCCTTTGAACATTATGCTTCCTGCTTACTATCTAACAAAGTATTTTAAGGTTTGGAGGTTTACTAGATTTGCTTATCCCTTAAACAACCTTACACATGTGGATTTAACCTACTTGGAGGTAGAGGACATTGCTAAAAAGATTGAGAATATGTAACATGATAGTTGGATGACCCAACATTCATTAACGAAGGAGAAAACCAATAAGCCTTTCTATTGAAATTTTAGTTCATTAGAAATCATGAATCATTAAGACATTATATAACACTTTTACTGGTTGCTACTTTGTGAAAATTTTCTTTTTCTTAGTTGGACATACATAGAAAACCTGTCAAGTTTGAGTTGAGAGAAGGGATAATACAACTAATGTGATTGCATATACATGGTTAATTTTGATATATCGTTGTGTATAGATTGATTATCTTCCTCACATAATTTTTCCAATTGTTCTGAAAGGATAGTTGCTTAAGAAAAATCAAGGAACGTGTTTCTCTTTAAAAGAATTATAGGAATGGAAGAGGAGAAAAAGGAGTTACAGGAATGGAAATTTTTTTATTTTACTTGTAATGACATAGCGATAAAAAAAATTTCACACGCTTCCTATCTATAGTAAAGAAAGGGTATACTCTCTTGTATATAGTAAGACACGAAATGGGTCATACAGCTAGTTGGAAAAAAAGAAAAGACCATTAGTGAGAGAATTAGATGATGTACTCTTTATGAATTTTCACGACTATCGTCTATACAAGAAGTAGATTCTTGGTAATGAATTGGCACCTGATTTAGCCCATATTCATACCTCTAAATCATATGGAGTCAACGGAGTAAAGAGAGCTAAGACGTAGCTGGTAGACCCACTGAAAAATGTTTTGGAGAACCCAATTATACACAAGTACTTAAAAAAAGAAAAACATGAAAGATATTTATGTTAAATACTAATAGTTAAACGATGTAACGATAGGGAATAAGTATCATTACCTCATATAAATGACCTATTTAGTTAGTTGCATGAAGCCTCAAATATTGATTTTCTTTCAATTGGTTCTCATAAGCCTAGGAGTAGAGGACAATATTTTGAGAAAGCTTTCAAAACTCGATAAATGCTTTGAAAAAACAAAATCTTTGTGATGCCATTCGGACTTACATATGCTCTAGTTGCTACCAGGACATGGTTGGAAAGACTTATGTCAAGGTATAGTGATGGTATTCGAGTGTATTTTCGTAGCGAAAATGAAAAAATAATGCATACATACTTTAGTTCAAAAACTGTAAGATAGTTTCAACAAGTGTTTGTTGGAGGATGTTTGTTAAAAGAATAGTGAAATTGGACTAGTTTATTGTGGATGGAGAAATACGAGTAGGGCGTACAAAAGTTCAAGACCTATTGACCACCATGGTAGTGTTGGTAACGCTACTTGTAGACTCCTTAGCATTCATGGTACTTTGTGAAGCTTTGAGAGTTGAATTAGGATAAGTTCTCATATATAGAATGGCAAGGGGATAACTGCTGATATTTCGAGAAAGCTAAATTAATACGAGCAGTACTGTCCCGCTCATAATTTGAAGATAGTCTCAATTGTGCTTGTTGTAGATATTTAGATGTGTCAATTATGCAGAGAAATCAATGAGAGTTATACAGACTATAAGAGTATGATATTTATGTGCCAACAAAAGTTTTGATTTTTCAAATTATATTGATGGAGAAAACTACCCAATGACTGTAACATTTTACAATTGGGATCGTTTGAAAGATGACATTGTTTAGGTAGATGCATTAAGAAGGAAATCCATGGGCTACTTGGCATATAGCCCTTGCAAAGAGACTTTTGACATAACATGTGCACATATACATGATATAGGCATTAAGTTAGTATGAGAAATCAAGAGATATTGTTAATTGTGTTTAAACCAAGTCTTTATTAGTAGAACGCTCCGAGGCTGCCTAATATAAGGATGTGAAATTGTGTGGATGTGAAAATAAGGTTCCATTGAGCAAAGACAGATATGTGAATATTGACAACTATGTTGCTTTTGGACTAAGTGAGTGATCATGTTGATTGAACATAGACGGTGTCTGAAGGGTCATTTTTGAGAAACCCATTACTCTAAATATATTCTGGGTCCTGGATCCACTAAAATGTATCATGACCTGAAGCAATTGTATTGATGATAAGGTGTGAAGAAAGATGCTAACTTTGTTCATAGTTTGTTAAATGCGTCAACAGGTTAATATTGGGCACTTGTGACCTGCAAAATTACTACAAGAGATTCAACTCCAGAGTGGAAATAGAAAAGGAGTTACAATGAATTTTAGAAATTGGATTACCACCAAATCATTGGATTTTATGACTTTATATAGGAATTTTTGGATCGACAAAATTTTTTTAGCACACTTCTTATCGACAAGGATTATTTTTAGAGGAGTGAAATATGTTTAGATATCTATGAGAGAAAAATTCAACTTTTTGGAATTTCAATATTCATCATTCTGATAGATGATCACAATTCACTTCATGCTTTTAGAGATCTTTCTAGGAAGCACTGGATATGTGAATAGATGTTAGTACCATATTTTATCCATATATAGATGGACAGTTAAATATACTACAAATCTTAGAGGATATATTGAGAGCTTGCATTCTTTCTTTTGGAGAAAGTTGGGATGCCTACTTGCCTACTAGTAAATTTGCCTAAATTAATAGCTATCAGTTTAACATTGTGACTTCCTATGAATTCTTGTACAGTAGGCAATGTCATTCTCCTATAGGATAATTTGAAGTTGGAGAGGCTAAAGTATTGGGACAAGACTTAGATTAGAAAGTTATAGACAAGATGTAGTTATTTAGATAGGGGTTGCTCATAGCTCAAGCAGACAAAAGTCTTATGTCAATAAATTGAGAAGAGGTGTAGTGTTCAAATTTGGAGATAAGGTTTTCTTGCGAATCTTCCTTATGAAGGGTGTAATACAATTTAGAAAAGGAGGTAGATTGAGCCCGAAGTATATAGGACTATGGCATATTGTTTGGCACTTCTTTATGAGATGTCTTTAGTCCATCTAGTGATTCATATCTCTATGTTAAGAAAATATATACCAGACTTCTCTCACATGCTTAAAAACGATGGCTTACAGATCTGTGAGGACTTAACCTATGGAGAGGACCAAATTACTATTAAGGATAAACAATTAAGAAGGTTATGTTTAAAGGAAATTGTGTCTGTGAAAGGCCTATGGAGGAATCATACCCCTAAGGAAGCTACTTGAATGATATACGAGTCAAGTATCCCTACTTGTTTCAATCTTATGGTACATATTCCTAATACGGGGACTGAATTTCTTAAGATGTGGGAGAATGTAACATCCTATATTAAAACAAGGGCATATATGTCATTTAGATTTTTTTAAAAGGAATAAATTATGACTTTCTTATTAAAAAGAGAAAAAAAAGAAAAAGAAATTGTGGGCTAAAGCCCAAACTAACTGTTGCTCGTAGGAATTAAGAGAAAAAGGGTTAGGAGGGTGTGTACAACAACCCTCCATCAATAGAAAAGAAAGCCTTTGGCTCCTCCCAAAAAAAAAATTGTATTAAGAAGAACGAAAAAACTTCAAGAGCTTTGATTTGAGACTAAGAAGAGAAGCGTAGAAGAAGGTAAATCTATAAAATTAGCTATAGAGTTAGCTTGTATTTTCATGACTAAAGAATTGGGGTTAAAAGTTCAAGAAATATTGGATTAAAGAAATAGAGAAATTTGCTAGATTTCTTTAATAGAAAGAGAGTGCATAATTCTTGAATTATAAACTCTAACAGTTTATCATAAAGGATATTAGACTATATATATATATATATATATATATATATATGGGCAGTTTATTATGTTTGTTTATTACAAGGTGAAACTAATCGAGATAGAGTCATTTTGTGAAATTAAAGCACTGGTTAGGCATTTGGACAACTTTGGAGTTTTTTTTTCGAAAGGTTGAGGGTTGAGCATTTAAAGTATGAATTAGCCTGAATGAGGATGTTAATATATAGTCAATATGATGTGTTTATAAATTGATCAAAGGAAGTCATATGGGTTGCTTGAGGTGATGAGTTTGGTAATTTGATATAAGTATGGTGAGTAGTAATCTTAACCCCAATTTGTGTTTTATAAGTTTAATAATGTTTGCATGATTTATAAAGTGAATTGTTACCGAATGATTTGAATTTGCATATGGGACAAGTCCTTTTTACTTAATTGATAAATAGTTACTTGTATTTTATAAGACAAGTATATTGAAATTGAGATGATTACCGTTATTAATATGATTTGACGTTTACTTGAGATATAAGTACTTTTACATGTGTTTTTTTTATTAAGTTTTGACATAATATGATTATAAGATTGAAATGTCTTGTACTGCTTTGAAAAAGCTTATATGGTTTATAAAGAAAGTTTTAATGAAAGTAGACCTTGATGAATCTCATAGGTAATGGCAGGTTCGTTAGACCTGGTGCACCTTATATTACCGATTACAAATAGAGCTCTCGCTAGTGGGAAGGTAGAACTAGCATATTGTTACCGATATCTCTCGAGTAGGGATTTATCGATATGAAAGTTACAGTTATCGTCTATTCTTTTATGAAGATAGACATACCGATTATCTATTACATGATTCATTCTTGAAAACCTCCCGAATATGTATAAGATTTGATATGAAAGTGTTTTAGTGAGTTTGATAGGAAAGTGTTTTACCAAGTTTATTTGCTAAATGGTGTTGATTTGCTTATATGAGACAACAAGATTGATTACGGCTATTGATTTTTGAAAGAGCATTTATTACATGATTTTGATTAGCTTACTAGCATATTTTCTGACTGGTCCTTCATTAAAACGGTTGTGATCTTTATTATTACTCACTGAGCTAGCGTCTCACTTCCTGCGATATTTGTTACAGAGAATATAGATGGTATTGGTTCATTAACTAGAGCTAGCAAGTTGACTTCCACGTTGAGCCCTGCACTTGTTCGCGTGGGCAGCAAGTTTATCGATTTGTTATAGACTTTTCTATAAATTCTTAGAGTAGCTCCACAGTCATTCTTTTTATAAGAGACATGAGTGTGCTTTCGTATTATAGCCATGTGGTTAATTTTAGATTTCTTTTCGTATTTAGAGATGTGTCAGCATTATGGTGTGGTGATTAGATTGTTGATGGATGTTGACTTAATTGAGAGATGTTTTTAGTGTGTTGTTGAATTATGAGACAGTTTAAAATTTAAATAGGCCTACACACAGAGGAAACTCTGCCCGATTTTCTACATAATTTAGTAAGGCTTGATTTGGGATTCTCCCCCTTAGCATCTGTCATGATCCTAAATTGGATGTTATGTCGCGACTCTTCAATCATTCATCTAAAGGGGGAAGATTCTAGAGTCAAGAGGAGGTTTAGAGAAGACTCTAGATTGTTGTAGGAAAATCTTGTAAACACTTAGAAGACCCTAGAAATATGTAACAAAGTTTTGGAGATTATTAGAAAAGTCTAGAAATGTAGACCCTTCTAGAAAGAGGGACTTATGTGTAAATATTAAGAAAATTGTAGAGTAATTGTTATTTATATATTGGTCCCTGGTGAGTAGTATAAATAGGAAGGCCACTCATTTGTACAAACCAAGAAGTTGTAAGCAATCTTCCAAAATTATAAAGAGTCTTCTTTACAAAAGCTCTCTTGGCTTCTTTAATATAGCATTCTCTTAGTGATCTTAGTTGAAAAGACTTACTTGAGCTTGCAAGACCTTGAAAGAAGCGTGAGTAAGTTGTCAAGTGCCGCACGAAAGTCTTAGTGAAGTTCGAATTCTGTGATAGAATGGTATCAGAGTGAGGTTGTTACTAAGGAAATATAGCAAGTGAGGGAGACTTTATCCCACGAACGCTGCAAACATTAAGCCGGATGTTGGAAAGAAGCAATGCAAGGGAAAAATGAACTCCAAAAGGAACAAGGAGGTACTATTTGACCAACACCCAGTGAGGCCCTAACATCCTACTCAATCAGCCACTGAGAAGAGTGATGAAGAATGAGTTAAGGAGCTCGTAGACTTCATACCCGATATGGAGTGGATCGCGAGAGTGGATACTACTAGGCGAGCAGTGAAGATTTTCAACAAGCACTTGAACAAGTTTGATGGAAAGCTCAAGCCCTTGTAGGATTTCACCCTTGAAGAAAATGATGACAGCCAAAAGGCATTGAAAAAGGCTGTGGAGCATGAGATGAAGGAAGCTATCACTTTCTTAGAGTGTTGGCTCATAGAAACATTAGGAATGATCGAGACCATAGGGCAAAGATGAAGTTGCTTGAGAAAGGTATGGAGGACAAAAGATGTGCTACGTCGATGGAGATAAGGGAGGCCAAGATTGAGGCTCCTAAGCCACCCATATTCAAGGGCGCTCGTGATGTACAATAGGTAAAGAACCTCCTTTGGCTCTTGGATAATTACTTCTAGTGTAACAAAGTGACAAACGATGAGACAAAGATCAACACGGTTGTGTTGTACCTTTTAGAGATGGCTATACTATGGTGGAAACGGAAGAAGTTAGAGATAAATAGGAACTATGCACCATCAATACATGGGAGCAGTTTTGAAATGAGTTCAAGAAGGCCTTCATCCCTAATAATGTCATCTATGAGGTGAAAAGTAAGTTAAGGAAGCTAAAGCAGATAGGTAGCATAAGGTGTACATGAAGGAGTTCACTACTCTCACACTTTAGATCCCCGACCTTACTGATGAAGATATGATGTTCCACTTCAAAGATGGAATACAAAATTAGGCCAGGATGGAGTTAAGACACCGATTAGTTAGGACATTGATGAGGCCATCACACCAGCAACAACTTTGACGAACTTGAGGCATGATAAGCACGATAGAGATAGAGAAGGGGAAACGAGAGGTAGTCATGACCAAAAGGGGGGGGGGAATGGTGGAAGAAGTAAGGATTGGAAACCACATCCTAAAAATCATGGCACCTACAGATTTGATGACAAGAAGTTCGTACGACAAAGCAATGGAGAGAGAGGCACAACTTGAAATAAGGAATAAATGCTATATATGCAGTCGGTCGCATGGCAAAAGATACCCTAAGCTAAAGAACCTTGGTATGATATTACGAGAACGAAAGGAGAAAGATCCACAAGAACATGGGCAAGGTTAGGGCACAACACAATTAGGCGTCATTAGACTATACGGAGCTGTCGCAAAGCAACTATATAAGCCAAAAAGATATAGCGAACAATGCGTGGACATCATGATCAATGGATGACCCGCTCGTGCTATGGTCGACATAGGTGCAAAGGTCAACATCATGTATGAATCGAAAGTGAAAAGTTTGGGCTTGAGTTATATCCCATGTAATGCCTGCCTTAGTACAGTCAATGCGCCAATGACTCCTATGTGCAAAGTTTCTCAGGGAGTAGACATAACGTTAGACAAGTGACATAGTGAGACCAACCTCACTGTCACTCCACTAGATCTCTTTGATATAATTCTTGGACAGAGTTTTTTCAAAGGTGTCACACAGTGATTGACCTTTATCTATAACAACTCTTGGTCATAGAATGATGAGATGGGTCTTGCACGGTGCCTCTAGTCTAAGTACCGCAGATGGAAGGACAAGCCTAAATATCAACCTTGCAGCTTGTGGTGAGGATCAAGAATAAAAACTCATTGTCGTGTTTCATGCCCACTAGAAGGAGAAATCGTTAGAGGAGGTCAAGAGAAAAACATTGATAGCCCGCCGCAACAATGTTCTTCATGCGCCAGAAGGGATCATCTCTGGAGAAGACCATATGGAAACGACATGAAGACCTATGGAAGTTCGAAGACAACATTGGAGAGCTCCTACAACAGTGGTGCACCAAGCACATCGCAAAATCAGAAAATGTCATAACCCCTCAGTCTTTCATTAAAAGAGAGAAAATTCTAGAGTCAAAAAGAAAGTTCATAGATGACTCTAAAATATTGTAAGAAAATTTTGTGGACATTTAAAAGACTAACATTTAAAAGACTCTAAAATCATGTAAGAAAGTCTCGAAGAGTATTAAAAAAAGTTAAAAGAAACGTAAAAGCCTTTTAGAAATAGAAACTTATGTACAAAAATTGAGAAACTTATAAAATAATTATTATTAACATATTAATTCTAATGAGTAATATAAAATAATTATGATTAACATATGAATTCTAATGAGTAATATAAATAGGACTACTTATTCATACAAAGAAATTGTAAACAATCTTCCAAAATTATTAAGTCATTTTTACAAGTCCTTTTGTGTTCTTCAATCTAACACTCTCTTAGTAATCTTAGTTGAAAAAACTTATTTCAAGTTACAGAATAGTAAACAAATCGTGAATAAATTATTAAGTGTCACACAAAAATTTTAGTGAAGTTTTAAATCCATAAGATTATATGTGAGAGAATTCTACTCTCTCCCATTTTATGGGACTCTTTTCTTTTTCCCCATTCCAAATAAAAACTACCTTACTCTAATAAAAAATAATTAATCTTAAAATTCTTCATTTATTTTTAATGAAATATATCTCAATCATATAAATATTTAAAAATAATTTTAATTCAAAAATTCAAAAATCTTTTTTATTAAAAACCATGCCAAATAAAAAATACCCAAATAAAATAATACATGTAAAATGATAAAAATCATGCCAAGTTAAGAATATCGATAAAATAATACCTGTAAAAATGATAATGAAAAGAGTATAAGGAAGAAGCGAAGATCGAACTACACTCTTGTGTAAAGGTTACAAACTCAAATGAGCATTCGGACACATTTGAAATATTTAACTTATTCTGCCATGTATTTCTTCTCCTACAAGACATTTTTGGCATAGGTCACATAAAACGAGTGTTGCTGAGCTCAACTTTGGAAATTGTGTGGGCCATTTCCTGAACAGGTTCACACACACGTATATTGAAATAAAAGAAGAAAAGGAATACATAAAGAAAAAATAAAACACTAATTGGGAGAGGACTTGGATGTAGTAGAAAAATAGATATTTCAAGTATATGAACCACCAGTGTCGTAGCCCTTATTAACTCCTCCACCACCATGTGTGTTGTGCGCAGCGGAGGGTCTCTGAGTTCCAGTGGCCTTTCCAATAGGGTGAGAAGGCACCACACCTTCTACCACCTGTCCTGTTGGTTGTCCACTTCCATGGCCTGGAAAGGCAGACATCTGATGTGCACCAGTTGGCTGTCCAGTGGCTCCACTGGTCGAGTAAGAATGCGTCTTGCCTTGTCCACACTCTGCTTCCTTTCCTCTTTCTTCTTTTTCTGCAGTTACCATCTCTTTCTCACTCATCTCCTCTGCTCTCATCCCAGACATCTGTTTCACAAAATAGCACCACCAAAAAAAAAAAAGAAAAAAAAAACATAAATTCAATAGCCATCGTTGATTACTCTATTGGAGTAAAGAAAATTTTCATTCGACTCGAGATGAAATTAAAAAATACTAATCACTTAAATAGTATAAAGATTAAAAATATATTAAAAAAATATTATAGTATCCTATTACTGTTAAATTATTAATATGCAAATAAATTAAAATATATAAAAAAAATTGTTCTAATATTTTATTACTTTACATTATTAATATTTAATAATTAAAAAAAAATAAAATAAAAAATTATTATAATCTTATTGAGTCATCGATTTACTCAAAATTGATAATGAAACGATAACTCAGTAATCTTTTTCTCAAGACTATTAAAAACCAAAATAAATAATAAATCAATACGTTTTCTCGATTTGATTTATTGTTCACGTCGATATTTACAGACCTCTATCAATGATTATGGCTTTGACCAAAACACGAGGATATTCTCTAATGAACTAAATCATAAATCTGGTAATTAATCATGTAATCAATAGAAAAAGCATAAAGCTTCCGGTCTACATACACAAAACTATTACTGCCGAAAATTTTGAATTTTTATAGGTAAAAATTCTCTTTATTTTTAATTTAAGATATACAAAGTCAATTAAGAAAGAACAAACCAACTGAGAACAAATGCAAAAACTAAAATCCTACTCCCTCTAATCTTCTATTGTTCGGTAGATAATGCTTACTCCAAAAAAAAAAAAAAAGGAGTAAAAAGTAAGTGCTCGGGGGACGACATCACCATGCATTTAATTTGTATTAAGTTGATTAATAATATAAAGAAGAACATTTACACTGTTAAATTTGAAAAAGTAACATAATACTTTCACGATGATGTAACCTCCACTTATTTTAGAAAAAAAAATTGAAAAAGAAAAGATTAAAAAACACCAAATAATATGAATCGAAGTACATAACAAGGTCGACGAATTAAAAACAACTCATACCAAATTTTGAATTCTCTCAACTAAAAAATAATAATCTAATTTGACTTAATATAATATTTAAAAGACATAAAATAAAAAACTTTACAATCTTAAAATTCCAATGCGCCAGTCGATGTTAAAATTTTGAAAAAATCTTAAAAGCGCTAATTACAATTTTAATGGTAACAGGCGGGAAAAGCATAAAAAATAGTGCAGCTTCCCTCGCTTATTTAATTAATAAAATTAAATTAAATATATTTTATTTTGTTATTTAGAAAAATTCTCATGCAAATTAAAATTAAAATATTAAATAAAACATTTATTTTTTTATAGAAAGAATTAAAGAGAAAAGCAAATCCTTTTTCCCCCGAAATAGATGGAGTGTATGATTCTGGGCTCGATCTGATACGAGGGGTTCTTTTTAGTTGAAGTTATATTAATTAAATTAAAAATAAAAGAGAACAAAATTTGTCCCATCAGGAGTTGAATTTTTCGGGGTAGTGGTAGTGTTATAAATTCTTTGTAATTTTTCTATTAAAAAAGTATAGCTATGTGACTTTGTGAAAAGAAAACCACTCAAAATTGTAAGGGCAAACTTTTTAAGAAAAAATGAGAATCATAAT
>JAOTQR010110492.1:0-26170 GCA_025774065.1 Solanum ossicruentum | reverse complement strand
CAGACACTTGAAGATATGTTGCGAGCTTGTGCATTGGACTTTAAAGGTAGTTGGGTGGACCATTTGCCTCTTATTGATTTTACCTATAATAAAAGCTACCGTTCAAGTATAAAGATGGCACCTTATAAAGCTTTGTATGGAATGAAATATAGGTCGCCAATTGGATGGTTTGAAGTGGGTGAAACCACCTTCCTTGGGCCAGATCTAGTACAACAAGCCATGGAAAAAGTTAAGGTAATACAGTTGTGGCTAGAAACAGCCCAAAGTCTTCACAAGTCATATGTGGAGGCTAGAAGGAGAGGACTGGAATTCTCGGTAGGTGATTGGGTATTTGAAAAGGTGTCTCCAATGAAAGGGGTTATGAGATTTGGTAAGAAAGGAAAACTGAGCCAACGTTACATAGGACCATATAAAATTACTAAGAGGTTCGGGCAGGTTGCATATGAACTAGAGCTACCCTAAGATCTTTCAATGGTTCATCCAGTTTTTCATATCTGAATACTTTGAAAATGCATAGGTGACCCATCTCGTGTCACTCCTATTGAAGACGTGCAGGTTACATAAGATCTCACATATGAAGAGATACCTATTGTTGTTCTAGACCGTCAAGTTAAGAAGCTAATAAAGAAATAGCTTCAGTGAAGCTACTTTATAGGAACCAACAAGTAGAAGAAATAACATGGGAGGCCGAGGACGCGATGAAATAAAAATATCCTTACTTATTTGAAGCTAAGGAGGAAGTCCAACAAGTAGAATTGGGACAATAATAGGTACGTGTGATTGAATACTTAGTGTGTTGTCAAGAGTTTGTGTAAGTAAAGATTTAAACTTGGTTAAGCTATCCAAATATGCTAACACTCAAGGATGAATGTTCCTAAGGGGAGGAGGATGTAACACCCCACATCTTACAATACTAGTACTATGCAAATAAAACATGATATGATTTGGTCAAATTAGCGCCTATTTTTAAAAGTGCTTGAATCTCAAATTAGAGGGCGATATGTATGTCTAACCCTAAAGAGGGTCGAGTGTAAATAAGTTTTATGTCAAATTCTGGAGATCACGACCCTAGAGTTGAGGTGCTTGTAGGACTTAGGAAGCTAGTAGGTGAGTCACCTACTTGCTTAGCTTAAATTGCTAGCTAAACAGAGACGAGGATCGGCATTGAATTTGTCCAAGTCCGATTATGAATAAAGTCCGTGTTAAGGGTGTAAATTTAGATCTTGTTTTAGAATCATAAATGGACTAGATTTTCAGCTCAAGAAGGATATCAAAAGGGCATAAGTATATCACAACTCACTTGACTAATTGGGCGCAAACTAAATGAAGAGGAATTAGGAAAAATGGGCAGCCAAGACCCATCAACTTTGAGACACATTTAGGCCCAAGTGTGGGGGCCAAGATGCTGTATCACTAGCTTTTTAATATTTAATAATATGTGGTCAAAATTGAAAGAGAAAGTCGGCCAAAGAGACCCTTTAAAAGGGATCAAAAATAGCCCCTTATGTCATTTCACTTGAAACAATTTTTCAGCTTTCCTAAAGAGTCTTGTTTTCTCTTTACTTCACTTCAGAAGACAGCCAGTGCAACCCTCTAGGGTTCTTGAAGAAACCTAAATCTTGAAGCTAAGGTAAGTGGAAATATCCATGTATATTTTTATACTTATAACATGACAAACAAGAAATATATGGTAGTTATGCTTGCTGAAATTGTTGGACAATATGTGCTAAAAATGTTGTTGTACATTTTTCTTGTTTGTTTGGAAGCTTTTCTGTCTTTGGTTAGATTGATTATGAAGGGATTCTACTATTCATAATAATTATTGGTTCTATAATGATGTATAAAGGCTGCTGTATCATTTTTATAGCCCGCGAAGGTGAGTTCTTGTGTGATATCGTAATTGTGCTCGTAATAGGAACTTGTGGGCTGATTGATTGAGGACTGTTGTCTCATGTCCTCTACCTATTTTAAGGACTATTTTTGAAATATTTTAGCACTGGTTTTATCTGTATATATGATGGGGACTATTTGATTAAAGTTGGAACAGGTTTGAAATTGTCGACGTCAAACTGTAGCGAAGGGATGTAATGTTATGCCGCCCATTTATATGTTGTGTAGAATTGTTAAGTGTTGTGCCTTGTCGGCTGTTGTAGGACTGTTTTGGCACCAAAATAGGCTGAAAATGATATGTATATGAGAATGTGTATTAGAAAGTACGATTAGGGGTGGAAAGGTTGAAAGAATACGCTCGGGTTTATAATTATTAACTTGCCGCCCGTATGTTGTTTTTTTTTATGAGATTGGGCTGCCAAGATGCATCTATTGGCTACTAATGCTAATTTTATCACCTACTATGTTGTAGATAAATATTTTGAGGAATGGAAGGTTATCTCGAGGTAATAACGAGGTCATACAATGAGGTATGTAAGGCTACTCGATTTCATATTACTTGGCATGCAACCTAGGTTCTTCCTTGGTACATAGAGGCTCTTATCTAATTCGGCAGAACAAACAACCATGTCTCCACTCTTTCACATATATTCTCCCATAAATAGTCACTTGTAAACCAGCATACATACTTGGATACCAAGATACACGAGTTCGTTCTACTAAATAAAGTTCATGTGTTGTTCTACCTCCTATGCATTTCATTATTTGTGTAACCTACTCCTTTCATTATGGTGTTGTCTTTTATGATTATTTACATGTCATATATTGTATCTACAGTCCTCTAGTTCCAATATTATTACCACCAAAAGAATCATCCCAAAAGTACTTGAAAGATAAAGTATATTGCTTGTTGATGGGTGGTAACCCGAGGGGTGGAAGAATCGCCTAGCCAGGATCGATCCTATCATGGGAGGTAGCTCAAAGGGTGAAAGGAAAACTCTAGCTTGGGCCGATCCCAATATAGATTTACCACTGATTAGCTGGTCATTTGTATTACTTGTTGTACATAGATTATACAGTAAAGGTAAAGTAATAAAAAGAACATAAACTATATGATCCCATAGTATAACTAAGGGTGGTCTCTTATCCTACATCGGTACATAGTTTCATTTGAGTTGTTACTTCATATACAGTATTTCTTGCCTTACATATTCAGTACATTATCTTATACTGACATCCCTTACAGGGTACTTGCATTTTCTGTTGCAGGTACAGGTGCTAGTAGATCTCCCCAGTTGGAGTACTACATATCTAGCTGTTGTTACCAAGCTCTATGTTACTTCGGAGCTTTGTGTGTCTAGAGCTCATATTTTTGTATTGTATATTAGTTAAGGCAGGGCCTGTCCCAACCTTTATCAGATACTTTTCCTTATTTAGAGGCTTTGTAGACTATATAAAATAAAGTGTGGTCATGTCTTGTACTTTTGACACCGTGGCCCCAACGGCTTAGCCATATGCATTTTCTTTTGGCTTGTTGACACGGTTTATTTTCTCAAAGGCATATCAAATGTAGAAATCCCTTATAATATGTATAGAAAATGCATGGTTAAAGGTTGGTTCTCCCGAGCCTTATCGGCAATGGGTGCCAGTCCGCCTGTGGCTCGTTAGTCCCGGTATCATACCTGACCCAACACTTAGCAAAAATTTAGAGTTGACACCTGGGCACTACGAACCTCTCTTATGACTCGTAGGCGATCCTATAACTCGTAAGGTTGGCTCATAGTGTATGTGCCAACTTTAGATGCTTACTGATTTCTACTACGAAGGAAGACTACGAGTCTTAATGAAGACTATGACTCATAGGTCTACTCGTAGGAGCTGCTCCAAGTCTTATTTTTCCAGATCTTCAGTTCTTCTAACTCTTACCTACATACCATGTCTCAAAGCACAGAAATTTTCTCAAAATATTACAATTGCTTCATTGTCTTGAAACAAATCACTACTACTACTCTAAGTCTGAAACACAAAGATAATTAACAAAATGATTGGGTTGCCTCCCAAGATACCCCTTATTTAATGTCGTGGCTCGACTTTGTCATCTTCCTTCATTAATAATCATTAAGGGCCCATACCTCGCTCTTGAACTCATCCGAATGTTTCAGGGATTGGAGAGTATCAAACACCACCTCAGCATCATTCACCTAAAACTGGAGTTGACATGAAACCATATCCACTAGTGCTCCCCTAGTGGCCAAAAAAAGTCTTCCTAAAATAATGGGTACCCCAAAGTCAACCTCGCAGTCAAGAATCATAACATCCACCATAAAAATGACTTTATCAACTTTAACAAACACATCCAATAGGATTCCTTTAGGCTTTTTGATTGTTTGGTCGGCCATGAGAGACCTCATTCTCGTAAGGGTAGTAGTTCTAAGACCAAGTCCTTTGAAGATGGCAAGAGGCATTAGGTTGATGCTAGCTCCCAAATCGCACAATACCATTGCAAATTCAACGTCACCAATAGTACAAAGGAGGGTAAATGGCTCGGGATCTTCACGCTTCTGCACTAGGCATTTAGTCATGATACACTACATTGTTCAAGCTCTTAGCTGAAAGTGCGTTTATTTGTGACCAAATCCTTTATATATTCGGCGTATTCAGCTTTTTCGCTAGGGCTTCCAACAGAGGGATGTTGATGGATAGTTGTTTTAACATTTAAAAGAATTGCTTGAACTTCCCATCTTCTTCCTTCTTCTTGAGCCTTTGTGGCAATAGAGGAGGCGATTTTGGAATATATTTGACCTTCTCTTACTCTCCCACCTCTTGGTCCTTTACTCCCATGCTCCTAGGAGTTTCTTCCTCACCTGTTTCCTTGCTATCAACAACTCTCTCCTCAACTTCATCATCAACAATTGACATAGGAGGGTCCGCAGTGCTTTTGCCACTCCAACTCATCCCGGCCATGCAATGTCCTTCATTCTTAGGATTTTGAACCGTATTGCTTGGTAAGGTTCCCTTATGGCATTGGTTCAACTATGAAGAAACTTGTTTGAATTGTTGTTCAAGTTGCTTAATTTCCACAGCGTGAGACTTAATTTTAAGGTTTATGCTTGAAATATTGGTCTTCATCCCCTTCAAAGTCTCATCATAGTGATCCGCCCTCTTCAACAACTTATCAAACATTTCCTCAATCCTAGAGCTATTTGATATGGCATCACAATTATGTGGTAGCACACACAAACCATTCTTGTAGCCATTTTTTACCCCAACCTGCGTCTAGCACTCTTTCTCTTTTATAATATCCACCCCTGTTATCTCTGTATGCCCTTTCTCGATTGAAGTTCCGACCTTGATTCCCGGAACCTTGCCTCCAATAAATCTGAATTGGATCCTTAAGGGTTATTCTGGAAACCTGCCTCTTGGTTTCTGACAAAACATGCATCCTCATCAAGGAATTGTTCATCATAAACTAGCATCCTTGGGGGTTGGTGCTTCACCGCTTGTACACTTGTTTGGTTTTGCTTTAAAACCAAGTCCATGCTTGTACAGAGTTGAGCAAGTTGCTCCATGGTCTCTTCATTTACCTTTCCTTGCTCATTATTTATGGTAACTGCACAAGAACTCTTCATGAAGATGGCAAGAGGTATTAGGTTGATGCTAGCTTCCAAATCGCACAATACCATTACAAATTCAACGTCACCAATAGTACAAAGGAGGGTAAATGCCTCGGGATCTTCACACTTTTGCACTAGGCATTTAGTCATGATACACTACATTGTTCGAGCTCTTGGCTTAAAGTGCGTTTATTTGTCACCAAATCCTTCATATATTTTGCGTATCCGGGCATTTTCTCTAGGGCTTCCAAGAGAGGGATGTTGATGGATAGTTATTTTAACATTTAAAAGAATTTCTTGAACTTCCCATCTTCTTCCTTCTTCTTGAGCCTTTGTGGCAATAGAGGAGGCGGTTTTGGAATTTATTTGACCTTCTCTTACTCTCACACCTCTTGGTCCTTTACTCCCATGCTCCTAGGAGTTTCTTCCTCACCTGTTTCCTTGCTATCAACATCTCTCTCCTCAACTTCATCATCAACAATTGACATAGGAGGGTCCACATTGCTTTTGCCACTCCGACTCATCCCGGCCATGCAATGTCCTTCATTCTTAGGATTTTGAACCGTATTGCTTGGTAAGGTTCCCTTATGGCATTGGTTCAACTATGAAGAAACTTGTTTGAATTGTTGTTCAAGTTGCTTAATTTCCACAGCGTGAGACTTAATTTTAAGGTTTATGCTTGAAATATTGGTCTTCATCCCCTTCAAAGTCTCATCATAGTGATCCGCCCTCTTCAACAACTTATCAAACATTTCCTCAATCCTAGAGCTATTTGATATGGCATCACAATTATGTGGTAGCACACACAAACCATTCTTGTAGCCATTTTTTACCCCAACCTGCGTCTAGCACTCTTTCTCTTTTATAATATCCACCCCTGTTATCTCTGTATGCCCTTTCTCGATTGAAGTTCCGACCTTGATTCCCGGAACCTTGCCTCCAATAAATCTGAATTGGATCCTTAAGGGTTATTCTGGAAACCTGCCTCTTGGTTTCTGACAAAACATGCATCCTCATCAAGGAATTGTTCATCATAAATTGGCATCCTTGGGGGTTGGTGCTTCACCGCTTGTACACTTGTTTGGTTTTCCTTTAAAACCAAGTCCATGCTTGTACAGAGTTGATCAAGTTGCTCCATGATCTCTTCATTTACCTTTGCTTGCTCATTATTTGTGGTAATTGCACAAGAACTCTTCATTGTTCCCCTCTTACTTTGGCCCCATGCTTGGTTGGTCTTCACCACTTATTCCATTCTTTCAGCAACGAGCTCAAATGGTTGATCAAGAAAAATACCTCCTATTATCGTGTTGGTACATGCTTTCCTATTATTATCTAGTGCTCTATAAAAGATGTCGACCAAAGCAATCATCAACAATCTTGTGATTGGGGACCATTCTCAAGCATTTGGTGAACCTCTCCCATGTAGTGCTAAGAGAGTCTCCAGGAAATTGCTCAAAATTGTTAATTTGGTCCATAAGCTTCAATTTCTTTGACCTTGGAAAATATCTTTAGAGGAACACCCTTTATATCTTAGCCCAACTTGTGATGGTACTAGGAGGAAGCTCAGACAACTAGCTAGCTCCTTTGCTAGTCTACGAAAATGGAAACACCCTCAATCCAACAACGTCAATAGAAATATTTTGTGTCCTCATGACACATTTGCACACAAAAGCGATATTTTGGATATGACGGTGGGGATCCTCTGATGGTAGCCCTATGAATACGCCATGATTTTGGAGCATTTGGAGCAATCCACTTGAGACCACAAACTTAGCATCTATTGATAAAGGTGGCAGTACTATAGAGCCCGTCACATCCATTGCCATAGGGTTCAATAAGTATTGGTTCCAATAATAGGCATTTCTATTGAAGTCCCTACGCTGAGGTCTCTTACACCTTGGTGGATTCTCCTATCTCATCTTCAACCGCAACATCTTCATTCACTTCAACCATTCTCCTAAAAAGTTGATGGATCTCCAAATTAATCGAAGATAGGGGTTCACCTTGACTCCTTGTGTTGGGCATACAACCTGGCATGCCTTGCAAGCAAATTAAAATACACACGATTATAGAAATTAATACTAGAATTAATTAATAGTGAACTCAAGTCAAAACCTAGTCGTATTCCCTGACAATGACGCCATAGTTTTGATGATGGTCACACTCCAATAAGAAAGTTGTCGCTATCAGTAATTAACCTAACCAAGGTTAGGGTAGAATTCACAATGGATATAGGGATTTACTACGAGAATTCACCATTAATCATTTCTAATATCTATAACTACAATCTCTAGATATGGGGGAGGGAGGGTTTGTGATTCAAAAGCAAAGATAAAATAAACACTAATCAAAATCGAGAAAACACTTAGATTTGGAAAAAACTTGGGAATTGTGTTCCCCATGATTCGTTGACTCACATTCCCTAAATAATATAACTACAATTAGTGAATCGCATGTACATGGTAACTTAGGTTCTTCCATCCCTCTTGTGAAGGTGAAGGCCAAATTTCACCATGGCGCTTAGTTGGTTACCATGGCGTGCCAATTAACCATTACCTATTGTTCTAGTGAACCTTCCCTTGGTCAGGTTTGGTCGATTAGATGGGAACATATCAACCAAATCCTGTCATCTGCTTCCCTTTTCCTATTCATCACTACCTTGGTCAGGATTGTGATAGTAGGCAGGATTTTGGTGTTGGCCACCACCAAACAATGTTAATAACAAAGAGAAATAAAAAATACATGCAAAACCCCAATCTTAGAAATGCATAATACCTAGGTTATTTCATGTCAACTACCCATGGTTCCCCAACCCCAAGTTGTGGGTGCTTAGCTACTCATGGCTAAGAAAAAACACACAAAAATACAAGTAAAAGGCAAAGTTGAGAATTTTACCAACTCCAATGAAAGTAAAGACACCCAAATTGCAAACCTACAAGCTTGATAAATTCCAATGTGTATAGCACAAGAGTTGCAATTCCCCAAAAATGGATTTTCAAAGAGAAAATACTAATGTAAGATTGGAACCCTAAAATTATTCTTGAGAGAATATTTAAGAGCTTAAGAACAAGACTAAAAAAAATTCACAAGTGTCCACTCTCTAAAATGAAACCCTACTTAAACTATTTATAGTGTACAAGTTATAACCCTAAAACTAATGTAGAAAAGATAGCTGGCATCTGGGACGTCTCGTAGATATGACTCGTTGGGTGACCTATGAGTCGTACTTGGGGTCTCGTATCAGGGTCTTGGCATTTTGGACCTCACTGTTATGACCTACTGGTATGAGTCGTAGCTTGGACCACGACTCATATGTTGGTCTCGTAGCCTTTGTCTTCAGCTTCTTGGTCAAACATTTTTGCTCTCTAATTATTGTTACGATCCCACCTACACGAGTTGTCATATGACATACGACTTGTAGGGTGGCCTCGTAGGAGTGACCCTCACTTGAAAATTTTCTAAAATTTTGGTCTCTGTTTCCTGCTATGACACGTCCTACAACTCGTAGCTTGGGCTACGAATCATAAGATGACTCATAGTTGGGCCTACAACTCGTAGGATGACTCCTATGGTCTATGCTTCAGCAAAATCTGCAAATTTTCTTTCAAATCATGTCAACCTAACTTTTCTACAATATGAACACAAAAACAATAAAACCTATAAAAACTTGCTTTAAGAACTCATAAAATACCTTGTTTTAGGCATTAAATGTGTTGTATTTTGACCGCACATCAGGGTGTGCACTGGTGTATTTGGTGATTAGTTTCTAGTCCGCATCACACCTGGGGTGCGGACCATTGTAATATTTTCATTGGTTTTCTTATTTTTTCCAAGGGCCTAGGGGTAATAGCCCCATGCCCATTTAAACGAGAAATACACCATAGCTATTTTTCAACTGTATAACTGACAAAACCATCTCTAAAACAACTCTAAGATTTTATCAAATCTCTCATTCAACTTCAAGGATTTCAAGCTCATTTGGAATTCAAGAACCCATCTCAAGCTTCAATTCTCCTTCAAGCTCATTTGAAGAAAATCCAAGTTTGAGGTATGTGGGTCTTCATTCATTGCTCCTTTCACCCATGTAGCTCAACTTTCTCTTTTGTGAAGATTGCATGATTTCAAGTTGTTTTACTTATGGGTATATTTTAATATGAAATATGAGCATAAATTATGTTGGGGTTTTGTCAAGTATTGAAATATCATGCATGATTATCTAATTTAATCATATTCCATGAGTTGATTTATATCTATTGAAATTTTGCATGACTTGATCATGAAAACTATGAACTATGATGAAGTTCTGATATGGATCATTTTTAATACAATATTGGTGGGTTGATTTTGAAGTGAATTTACTCATCTTGTTTACTCTTGAGTTGCATGATTTTGAATAAGTATCATGAACCCATTATGTCTTTGATTTACATGACAAGAACTCTCAAGTTGTTTAAATAATTTACAAGTCGAGTGTTTTAAGATAACTATGGGCTCCCAAGCATACATTGAAATCATGATAATTCTTTATGATCTACAAGTAAACCATTGAACTTTTAATGCTAATTTTATGCTCTTGTGAATTGTGAAGCCTACTAGAAGGGGTCATGAATCATATTGTATTCCTCACCCTCTAGTAGAAGGCAAATATCTACATGAAAGGGTCATGAACCATGTTATATACCTTACCCTCATGTATAACTTTTCATGATGCATTACCTGATGTCTACGTGAAGGGGTCATGAACCATGTTGCAAGTATTATCCTTATGTACAACTTAATACTATACACTATATTATATCTACATGAAGGGGTCATGAATTATGTAGTATGCCTCACCTACATGTACGAATCAATACTACTTACTAATATTTACATGAAGCGATCATGAATCATATAGTAAACCTCAACCTCCTGTACGACTTAATATCATGTAGTATCTGCTACTTATTAGATGGGGTCATGACTTACACTATACTCTTTACCCTCTAGTACAAGGTACTTAGATGAGCCAATCATGTTACGATAATGTGTGGGACAAGCTATGCAAGTATGATTACTCTCAAGCATGTTTGACCTAAGCATTTATTATACACATCACATTGAGCTCATATCTATTCACTATGATTATGGCTACTGATTATTATGCTTATAATTCTTGTTGCATTGCATCCTGCATACTTAGTACATTTAAACATACTAACGTATATTTTAGGCCTACATGATACCACCATGTAGGGACAAGACCGTTCTAAGGTAGCTCTTGTTGAGTCCTCACATTCGGGGACAACGTCTATATTTTTCATGTTATGTTAAGACTTCATCTTTATGATAGATACTTACTATTATAAGGGTGAGACATGATGTGCTGTAAAATTATAGCACATTTGATGCCTAAAACATAGGATTTTGCATGTCCTTAATGTGACTTTTTATGGTTTTTATATGTTTTTGTTTTGTTCTTGCAGAAAATACAAGTTGGCATGATTTTGGGAGCAAATTATAGATTTTCATGAAATTTAGGACATACGAGCCACCCTACGAGTCATAGACCAAGCTTCGAGTCACAGTGTGCCCTCCTAGCAAGAAACAATGTTTAAAATTTAGGAATTTGCATATGATGGTCAGCTATACGAGGCTAACCTATGAGTCGTATGTCTCACTATGACTCGTAGGAAGGGGCCTCATAGCTAGGAACAATGTTGCCAAAATTTTGACCAAGGACTGCAACTGAAGACTATGAAAAGACACTACAAGTCGTAGATCAGACCACGACTCGTAGCGATAGATCGTAGCAATCAAGTCCAAAATGCCAAGTGCATACTACAAAATCTTGACTATGACTCGTAGGTCACCTTACGAGTCGTAATTGTGAACCATACCTGCTGCTAGCTGTATTTTCTATTTTATTATTAGGGACCTTTTGTAAATAGTATAAGTAGTTAATGATAGGGTTAAGGAGAGATTCAACACTTTATAGATTTTACAACAACTTTGAATATTTTCATAGAACTTTTTAGGGTTTAGAGTAAATTGTAGTGTTCTAATTTTGAAGACCCATTTTGGTGTATTGGAAACCACTTATATTCAACTTCCATTAATCCAAGCTTGTGATTTCAACACCAAGGTTGTTTTATTCTTCATTGTTCTAGGGTAATATCTAAACCATGTTTATTCCAATCACTATTTGTGTGTTTGCCCTAGCCATGAGTAGCTAAGCACCCACAACTTGGGGTTGTGGGAACCATGAGGAGTTGACTTGAAATAACCTGGATTTTGTGCATTTCTGTGATTGGGTATTTTCATGTATTATCTATTTCCTTTCATTTTGAATGTTGCTTGGTGGTGGCCAACACCAAATCCCGTCAACTATCACGATTTTGACCAAGGTAGTGACGAATAGGAAAAGGGAAGTAGATGATAGGATTCGCTTTTTATGTTCTCGTCCAATCAACCAAACCTGACCAAGGGAAGGTTGGTTGGGACAATGGGTAACGGTTAGTTGGCATACCATGGTTATTGACCAGGCGCCATGGTGAAATTTGACCTACATCTTTACAAGAGGGCTGGAAGAACATAAGTTACTGTCCTGCAGTCGATGTCTAAATTAAGGTTATGTTATCTGAGGTATTTGAGTTAACGAATCATGGGGAACATAATTTCAAAGTTGTCCCTCAAATTGATTGTCTTCTCGCATTAGTAGTGTAGTATTTTGATTGTTCGTCACTTTGAAATTGCAAACCCCCAATTTTAGAGAATATAGTTCATTGTTGCTTGAAATAATTGGTAGTGAGTCAACAGGTCAACCTTGTATTCCTTATGGATTCGACCTTAGCCTTTGGTTAGGTTTATACTTGACTCCGATATCTTTACTATTAGAGCGTGAAAATCAAAATTTATGGCACTGTTTTTGGGGAATATGACTAAGTTCTTGACTTGATTTCACTAGTAGTTAGTTCAAGTATTAATTTCTACATTCTCTTGTATTTTACTTTTGCTTTTGTTTTTGTTGGTTGATTTTGTTTTCAGGGTATACTAGGTTTATACGCCCAATGTAAGGAGCCAAGGAAATCCCTTAGCTCCATTCAATTTGGAGATACACCGAATTGCAATAAGAATGGCCCAAGAAAATAAGGATATTGTGTTTGGTGAAGTCATTCGTCAACATGAGAAAGATATGGATAGAGATGAAAATCCACCTCAAAGAGATTATAGGCCACACCATAGGGGTTTCAATGACAATGCATATGGTTGGAATCAATATAGGTTGAACACTATGTCTATGGATGTTACGGGAGAAATATTGTTGCCACCACTACTGATCGATACCAAATTCATAGTTTCAAGTGGTCTAATGCAAATGTTTCAAAATATACTACATTACCTTCACAGGATCCCCACAATCATCTCTTAAATCTGGCATTTCTTATGTTTCTATGTTTATGAAAGATTTCCCTTAGTCCTGCTTCCTTTTTTATTAATTGACTCTATTGTTTAACTTTGCTTCCGTAACTAGGGATATATGCATGTAACAATCAAGAGGTTTGTTTGGGTTGTCTTTGGACTTCTCATTCGCCATGTCACATTTACGCCCTAGGCTTGAATCGTGATATGCTTGGTATCAGAGCACTAGGTTTTTAATTATCCTTGAAAATCCTACACACTGCATCGATTAGAGTTTTATTCATGATTGTGACGTGTGCCACAAGTATGAATGGGAGGCTATGAGGCATTTTAGGAAATGTATCACTTCTTCATGATCTGTATCATGCATTAGATGTAAAAGATAAGTTATTCCTCCTAACAATGCTCTTTGCTCTTTTAGATCATGCCTATCCAAAGAGGAAGACCACAGAGGGCCCGCACACCTGAGAAGGGTTCGGTCCATCAAGCTCCTCAAGGAGAAGGGATAACCTAGGTTGAGTTTCAGAATGCTATCACAATATTGTCCCATGCAATGAGCAACCAATTGAATTAAGGGGCCCAAGCACCTCATGCTCCTGATCCTGTCTCAAGGGTGAGGGACTTTACAAGGATGAACCCTCCATAGTTTTATGGGTCCAAGGTAGAGGAAGATCCCTAAAAATTTATTTATGAGGTATATAAGGTGCTAGCTATTATGGGGTGAATTAGGAAGAGAAGGTAGAAATAGCAGCCTATCAACTTAAAGGTGTGGCTTAAGTTTTGTTTGCTCAATGGAAGTTGGAGAGGAGAAATGATGATGCTATTACTTGGGAGGGGTTCAAAGCCGCCTTCCTCAATCAGTTAATTCCTATCGAGTTAAGAGAGGCTAAAATGATGGAATTTATGAACCTCAAGGAAGGTTCCATGAGTGTGAGGGAGTATGCCCTTAAATTCAACAAGCTCTCAAAGTATGCTTCTCATTTGGTTACTGATCCTAGATCAAGGATGAACAAGTTTGTGTTAGGAGTGTCCTACTTGGTGAATGAGGAGAGTCTTACCGCCATGCTAGTGAGTGATATGGACTTATCTCGGAACATGACATGTGTGGAACAACTTTAGGGGGAGATACTTAGGAAGAGAAGAATTGGGTAGTCCAAGAGGGCTTGATTTGAGGGTGGCTTCCAAGGCCAAGGGTGATCCAATGTTCCTAACAAGAAATTTCCTAATAATGAAGTGCCTAACCCAAGATATCAAGGTGACAAAGGTGGGATGACTAATCCTAGGTGCCAAAAGGGTGGGAGGAATCATAGTGGCAAATGCTTGAAGGATTCAAATGCATGCTATGGGTGTGGGAGAGTAGGCCACAAACTTGTTGATTGCCCTTATGTTCAAAACAAGGGTAAGGATAGTCGTCCTCAAGGGAAAGGTGGTCATGTTGATCAAAGGACTCAAGGTGTCCAACAAAGGGGTGCTCTCCATCACAACCAGTTTTATGCTCTTCAAGGGAGGCAATGAGTGGATGACATGCTCAACGTTATTACCGGTATGTTAGAAGTTTTTGATTATGATGTATATGCATTGCTAGATTTGGGTGCCACTCTCTCTTTATTTACTCCTTTTGTTTCCAAAAAAGCTTTATGTGTCTCCCGAATAGTTATGTGAACCTTATGAAGTGTCCACCCTTGTTAGTGAGTTCATTGTTGCTACAAGAGCCTATAGAAATTGTCCATGTCCATATTGCATAAAGTCTTGCCTTGTGATCTGGTTAAACTTGAGATAGTGGATTTCGATATTATTCTTGGGATAGATTAATTACATGCATATCATGCTTCCATTGATTGTAGAACCCATAAAGTTAGGTTCCAATTCCCCAATGAGCTCATTCTTGAGCGGGAAGTCATAATATGGTGGTTAAGGGTAGATTCATTTCTTATCTTAAATATACCATCTTCTAAAGATTAGGGATGTTGAGTCTAAAGTCCTTTCCATTGAGTCGGTTCCGATGGTCAATGAGTTTCTTGATGACTTCCCCGATGAACTTTCCGGTGTTTCTCCCGAAAGGGAAATAGACTTTGGTACAGACTTCCTTCCCGATACATAACTTAATAGATTCACCATGAAGGACAAGTACCCTTCACTAATGATAGATAGCCTATTTGACCAACTTTAAGGGGTTAGTGACTTTTCTAATATTGATCATCGATCCGGATAACACCAACTGAAGGTGAGGGAGTGTGATATTCCCAAAATGGCTTTGCGGACTAGGTATGGGAATTTTGAATTTGTTGTAATATCTTTTGACTTGACTAATGCACCGACAATATTTGTGGATCTCATAAATAGGCTTTTTAAACCCTTCCTTGATATGTTTGTGGTGGTCCTTTTTTGCTGATATATTGATTTAATCTCGAAATGAAAAGGATCATGTGAATCATTTGAGGGTGATATTGCAAATTTTGAGGGATGAGAGGTTGGTTGATACACATGAGAAGTGTGAATTTTGGTCGAAAATGGTTGCATTTCTAGATCATGTGGTGTTGGGGTATGGCATTAAGGTGGATCCTAAGAAGACAAAGGTGATAAGGAATTCGCCTAGACCTTGACCCCACCTTGCTAGAATTGAAAGCTTGGGTGAACGATGGTAGTAGAGGTTTCTTCCCAAGGGGGAGATGGTGTACTTAGGTACCAAGGTAGACTTTGTGTGCTTAAAATTAATGATTGGGCTTACTTGAAAATCTTACCTATCAAGGGTGTGGTCCGGTTTGGCAAGCAAAGGAAATTGAGCCCAGGGTTTGTGGGACCTTATAGAATTTTGAGAAGAATTTGTAAGGTTGCATATGGATTAGAGTTGCCTATGGATATGAGCATGGTTCATTTGGTTTTCCATATGTCGATGTTGAGAAAGTGTGTGGGTGACCCAAGTGCTATTGTTCCTTTAGAGGTTGTTGGTGTTATGGAAGATAACTTGACCTATGAGGAGGTCTCGGTAGAGATATTGGATAGGCAAGTGAAGAAGTTGAGAAAACAAATATGTAGCATCCATCAAGGTCCTTTTTGCAGAATCAACAAGTCGAAAGTGTCAATAAGGAAGCTGAAGCAGATATGAAAAAGTAATATCCATACCTCTTTCACTCTATTCAATCCTAAGATAACAACTAAGTCTTTTCTATGATTTCAAGTCTTAAGTTTCGGCCCTCATGTCATTTTTGCATGCATTCATGTTCAAGGTAACAAGTTTATGGTAATTTTTGACGTTCATGTTGAGACATTTTGAAAATGATGTTTAAGTGTATTTGTTGCATTCATGTTAGGCTGAAAGCTTCATAATCACTTCTCCTACTCAGGTTTCTATGATATTCGGGGGAGAATATTCCCAAGAGGGAGATATTTAAATGCCCTTCATGTGCTTTAGAGTGCCCATAATCGTAATTTCCAAATATCTCAAAATCCGCACGTGTTTTGAAAATCCGACTTCATATTCTTAATTATGGGGCAAAATTGAGTGAGAGATGGGTGTAACCCAGATTTTAGAAGACCTATAACAAAAAATAATTTTTGCTAATGTTTTGATTTCTAGTTTCTGTCCGTGCCCAGGCTGTGACACGCCTGGGGTGCGCACTAGTATATTTGGTGATTCGTGTCAGGTCCGCATCGCCCCTGCGGTGCGAACCATCGTAATATTTTCCCTAGTTTTCTTATTTCGTCCAATGGCCTTGGGGTAATAGCCCCATGCCCATTTAAACGAGAAATCCACCATAGTCATTTTTCAACTCTATAACTCACAAAACCCTCTCTAAAACCTCTGTAAGACTTTATCAAATCTCTCATTCAAATTCAAGGATTTCAATCTTAATTTTGCAACTCAAGAACCCATCTCAAGCTTCAAGTCTCCTTCAAGCTCATTTCAAGAAAATCCAAATTTGAGGTATGTGGGTCTTCATCCATGGGTCCTTTCACCCATGTAGCCCAACCTTCTCTTTTATGAAGATTGCATGATTTCAAGTTGTTTTACTTATAGATATCTTTTATTATGAACATAAATTATGTTGTGGTTTTATCATGTATTGATTTATTATGCATGATTATATACTTTAAACTTATTCCATGAGTTGATTTATATCTATTGAAACTATGCATGATTTGAGCAATGAAAACTATGAACTATGATGAAGTTTTTATATGGATTTTATGATACCCAATTTAGGAGTTTTACTACAATATTGATGGATTTATTATGAAGTGAATTTACTTATCTTGCTTACAGTTGAGTTGCATAATTTTGAATAAGTATCATGAACCCACCATGTGTTTGATGAAATTACATGAAAAGAACTCTCAAGTTGTTTACATGATTTAAAAAAGTGTTTTAAGATAATTATGGACTCCCAAGCATACATTAAAATCATGATAAGTCTTTATGATCAACAAGTGAACTATTGAACTTTTATGCTAATTTTTATGCTCGTGTGAATTGTGAAGCCTACTAGAAGGGGTCATGAATCATGTTGTACTCCTCACTCTCTAGTACAAGGCAAATGTCTACATGAATGGGTCATGAACGATGTTGTATACTTACCCTTATATACGACATTTTACGATGCATTACCTAATGTCTACATGAAGGGCTCATGAACCATGTTGCAAGTAATACCCTCATGTACAACTTAATACTATACACTATCTTATATATACATGAAGGGGTCGTGAATCATATATTATTCCTTACCCACATGTACAAATCAATACTACTTAATATATTATATTTACACGAAGCGGTCATGAATCATATTGTAAACCTAACCCTTATGTACGACTTAATATCATGTATTATCTGCTACCTACTAGATGGGGTCATGACTCATGCTATACTCTTTACCCTCTAGCAAAAGGTATTTGGATGAGGCAATCATGTTACGATAATGTGTGGGACAAGATATGCAAGTGTGATTACTCTCAAGCATGTTACACCTAAGCATTTTTATACATGTCACATTGAGCTCATGTCTATTGACTATGTTTATGCCTCTTGAATATTATACTTGTGATTCTTGTTGCATTGTGTCCCGCATACTAGTACATTCAAACATAATAACGCATATTCTATGCCTACATGATATCACCATGTAGGGACCGGAGTTCCTATCGATCATCCTTCCCCACATCACTAGTCGTACCATTCAAAGCTAGCTCTTGGTGAGTCCTCACATTCAGGTACAATATCTATTTTTTTCATGTTATGTTGAGACTCCTTCTTTATGATAGATACTTATTATTATAAGGGTGAGCTGTGATGTACTACCAAATCACAACACATTTGGTGCCTATAACATAGGATTTTACATGTTCTTAATGCTACTTTTTATGGTTTTTATGTGTTTTTCTTTTATTCTTGCAGAAAATTCAGGTTGACATGATTTTGGGAGAAAATTATAGATTTTGATGAAGTTCAGGACATTGGAGCCATCCTACGAGTCGTAGCCCAAGCTTCGAGTGGTAGTGTGCCCTCGTAGCAAGTAATAGTGTTCAAAACATAAGAATTTGCAAGTGAAGGTCTACTATACGAGGCTAACCGATGAGTTGTATGTCTCACTACGACTCGTAGGAAGGGGCTTTTATAGCCAGGAATAATGTTGCCAAAATTTGGACCAAGGACTGCAACTGAGGACTATGAGTCGTAGATCAGACCACGACTCATAGCAATGGATTGTAGTAGTCAAGTAAAAATGCCAAGTGTAGACTACAAAATCTCCACTATGATTGGTAGGGCACCTTACAAGTCATAATTGTGAACCATACATGTTGCCAGTTGTATTTTCTATTTTATTATTAGGGTCTTTATGTAAATAGTATAAATTGTTAATGATAGGGTTTTTGAAGGAGAGAATCAACACTTTACAAATTTACAACAACTTTGAATATTCTTAGAGAACTTTTCTAGGGTTTAGTGTAGATTGTAGTATTTTAATTTTTAAGACCCATTTCAGGAATTGAAAACCACTTGTATTCAAATTCCATTAATCTAAGCTTGTGGTTTCAACACTAAGGTTGTTTTATTATTCATTGTTCTTGGGTAATCTGTAAACCATGTTTATTCCAATCACTGTTTGTGAGCTTGCCCTAGCCATGAGTAACTGAGCACCCACAACTTGGGGTTGTGGGAACCATGAGGAGTTGACATGAAATAACCCAAATTTTGTGCATTTCTTTGATTTGGTATTTACATGTATTGTCTATTTCCTTTCATTTTAAATGTTATTTGGTGGTGGCCAACACCAAATCCCGTCTATTGTCACGATCCCGATCAAGGTAGTGACAAATAGGTAAAGGAAAGTAGATAACAGGATTCACTTGATGTGTTCTCATCCAATGAACCAAACCTGACCAAGGGGAGGTTGATTGGAACAATGGGTAACGGATAGTTGGCACACCATGGTTGCTGACCAGGTGCTATGGTGAAATTCGATCTTCACCTTCACAAGAGGGCTGGAAGAACCTAAGTTACCTTCCTGCATGCATTGTTTAAATTAAGGTTATATTATCAAGAGTATTTGAGTTGATGAATCATAGGGACCATAATTCCCAAATTGTCCCTCAAATTGATTGTCTTCTCGCATTAGTAGTGTAGTATTTTAATTATTCTTCACTTTGAAATTGCAAACCCCCTATTATAGAGAACATTGTTTATTGATGCTTGAAATGATTGGTAGTGAGTCAATATGGTCAACCCAATATTCCCTGTGGATTTCACCCTAGCCTTTTGTTAGGTTTGTACTTGACTCTGATTGCTTTACTATTGGAGCATGAACATCAATATTTATGGCGCCATTGTTGGGGAATACGACTAGGTTCTTGACTGGATTTCACTATTAGTTAGTTCAAGTATTAATTTCTACATTCTCTTGTATTTTATTTTTGCTTTTTTTTTGTTATTTGATTTTGTTTGCAGGGTATACTAGGTTTGTATGCCCAACATAAGGAACTAAGGCAAACGTTTAGCTCGACTCAATTTGGAGATCCATCGAATTGCAAGAAGAATGGCCAAAGAAAATAAGGATATCGTGTTTGGTGAAGCCATTCGTAAACATGAGGAAGATGTGGATAGAGATGAAAACTCACTTCGAAGAGATTATAGGCCACACCATAGGGATTTCAATGACAATGCATATGGTTGGAATCAATATAGGTTGAACCCTATGGCTATGGATGTCACGGGAGCGATAGTGTTGTCACCGCTACTTGCCAATATCAAATTCTTAGTTTTAAGTGTTCTATTATAAATGCTTAAAAATCATGGTTTGTTCACTGAATTACCTTCGGAAGATCCCTACAGTCATCTCCAAAATGAGGAATTTGTTTTCAAGAGTATGATGGGTACACAAAATTTGTCAATGGATACGGTTAGTTTAAGAGTATTCTCGTTATGTCTTATAGGAAATGAGGCAATTTGGTTGTTTGATCTTCTACAAAGTTCAATGACAAGTTAGGATCAACTATGAAAAGCCTTATTAGAAAGGTATTTCCCAAGGTAAAAGAAGCTGAAGCTCAAAGATCAAATAAATAATTTTGAGCAGTTGCCAGGTGATTCGATTAGTACTACTTGGAAAAGTTTCACCAGGTGCTTGAGGATGGTTCCGAACCATAAAATCGTTGATAATGCCTTAGTGGAGAACTTTTATTAGGCGCTTGATAAGAATAGTCAATCTTTTGCCGATACAATCACAGGAGGCATGTTTCTTGATCAACCTTTTGCACGAATCGCCAAAAGAATCGAGCAAGTGGATCAAAGGAATTGAGCATGGGTACAAAGAGAGAGAGGTGTTACTAAATCTTCTTATGTGGTGAACACCGACAATGAGCTGGCCAAGGTGAATAAGGACATCGTGCAATAACTTGCTCAACTTCGCACAAGTATGGACTTGATTTTGAAACAAAACCAAGCAAGTGTTCATGCGGTGACTCACTAACCTCCAAAGGTGCCCATGTATGATAAACATTTCTTTGAGGAAGATGCTTGCTTTGTGAATTATCAAGTGGGGGGTTTTCGAAACAATGCCCAAGGGTCCAACTCAAACTGTTGGAGGCAAGGTTTCAGGAATCAAGGTCGAAACTACAATCGCGAGGGAGCGTATAGAGATGGACATGGTAGTTATTATGAATGAAAAAGAGTACCAGAGGACAAATGGGGACGAAGAGATAGTTATCGAAATGGTCCCTATATGCCTCCTCTCAATCGTGATGCCGGCTCTAACACTTCAAGAATTGAAGAAATGTTTGACAAGTTGTTGAAGAGAGCCGACCATCAAGATGAGACTTTGAAAGTGATGCAATCGAATATTTCAAGCATAAACCGAAAGATCGAGTCTCACTCAGTGGCCATTAAACAATTAGAGCAACAATTTTGCCAAGTTTCTTCTTAATTGAGCAAACACCAAAAAGACACTTTGCAAAGCAACATGGCTCAAAATCCAAAGAATGATGGACATTGTATGTCGGTCATGACAAGAAATGGCAAAAACACCATAGATCCTCCAATGTCGGTAGTTGATGATGAAGCTTGTGAGAAGGGTGTTGATGACAAGGTTGATGTTGGTGAAGAAGGTTTGGAGATAAATGTGATGCGAAGTGAAGAAATGAATGGACAAGGAAGAGCAAAGATTAGACCAAAACCTACTCCACCCTTTCCTCAAAGACTCAAGAAAAAGGAGGAGGATGGTAAATTCAAACACTTCCTTTCTATGTTGAAGCAATTGTCTATTAACATCTACTTCTATAAGCACCGGAGAAGATGCCCGGGTATGCTAAGTACATAAAGAGCTTGGTAACGAACAAGTGCACTTTGAGCAAATAGCTTTTGCAAGAGCTCCAACAATATAGCACCGTCACGACCAAATGCCTAGTTGAAAGAGGGAAGACCCTGGTGCATTCACCATGCCTTGTACCATCAGGGATGTGGAGTTCGCAAGAGCATTATGTGATTTAGGAGCAAGCATTAATTTGATGCCTTTTTCCATTTTCAAAAAGCTTGGTCTTGGTATTCCTACTCCCACATGAATACAGTTACTTGTGGCTGATAGAACTATCAGAAAACTGGAAGGGATACTTTTTGATGTGCTTGTAAAAGTTGATGAATTCATCTTTCTCATTGATTTTGTGATTCTCAATTGTGAGGTTGATTTTGAGGTGCCCATTATATTGGGAAGACCATTTCTGGCCAACGGGAGAGCCTTGATGGATATGGATTCCGGTCAACTTTGATTTAGGGTCAATAATACAGAGGTTGTTTTTGACATCCACTAATCAATGAAGCACCCAGATGTGTTCAAGAGCAGAGTGTGGGCCAATCCTGATGATGGACGATGACTAAATCGAGCCACGATGTTAAACAAGGCTCTTCTTGGGAGGAAAACCAAGTATCCTTCATGTTTTAGGCTTATATCTACATTATGTTGGTTGTTTGAGTTATTAGATAGTGGATTGATTTCTTAGTTTTGATTTTAAAAAAGTTGGACTAGTTGTGTTGTTTTAAAGATTGGTATGTTAAGATTTTGTTTTGCAGGTATGAATCAAGTGCTGAAAGTGACATTTGAAGTATCCTTTACAAACGGGCGTATGAGTCATAGTGAACACTACGACTCGTAGTGATGCTTCGTAGAGGGAAACAATGTTTGATTAAAGTTAGACATATACTATGAGCCAATCTTACAGTTTGTAGGGTCCCTTATGAGTCACAAGTGAGGTTTGTAGTGCCTAGGTATGATCTCTGAATTCTTCTCAGTGTTGGGGTCTGCTACGAGACTAGGACCTACGAGTCATAGAAGGCCCTATGACTCATAGTCGGGGTTTCGTAGACTCGATATACAGAATTTGTAAAGTTGACCCAATAAGGGTATATCAGGGGTCAAAATGAATTTGACCCCTAATTTCCTCATTTATAAATGGTTACTTCCGCCCAAAGTTTTACCACCACTTTTCTACTATTCCGATCAAGTTCTCCTCCACCCTTGCCAATTTCGATCATTTTTTTCGATGAGTCTACTGCTCTAGGGCTTTGGCTTCCTTGTTTGCTTCTCAGTGCATCTATTTGTTTTTCATTCTCTCACATGGTATGTTTCCTTGGATGAAGTATGCATGCACTTGTTATGAATTTCTTGAATTGTAGGGTGATTGTGTATTGAGAATACCTATGATAATATGATCGTTTAAATGTGAGAACTAGGGTTGGTCGATTAGAATTCCTCTATTGTTGTTCTAAGATTTTGAAAGCACTATTATAGATTATTGTGATGATGGAAATCTGCCCATATCTAAATGTTGACCATGCTATGAGATGGTTATATATTGATTGATTGACAATGGGTTCATGGCGGCATTGGAATTGAGGTGTTGGTGTGTGTTTATATTGAGATTGATCATTTGAGATGCACTTTGCATTGATGTGTTATGGATTCCTTTGAACTCCCATTATCACATGTTGGTGTGATTTTTTGTGAGTTTGGGGATAAATTATTTCTGGGCATTTCTCGATGTGATTGGGAATTGATGTTTAATTGATTTGATCATGAGTAGATCTTTGTGGGATAAGTTTTTAATTTGGGTCATCAATGTTTGAATAATGGGTTTGTTTGCTTGCTTGAGATAGTGCTTAGCTCTTGCTTCGATGCTGTTTACATTATGGTTGAGTTGTTGTTTTATCATGTATGGTGAGGTTATAGGAACCATAGGTGCCTTCTATTTTCTGTTACGAGGACCACCTATAACTCATAGGTGGCCCTACGGGTCGTAGTTGCCTCATAGGAAACAGCAGCACCTATGATTCCTTGATACTTACCATACGAGATTCACGTACGGGTCGTAGTATTCACTACGACCGTAGTGAGGGTCTCATAGGACCTGTCTTGTGCTTTAAAAGTATTATGTCATCTGCTACTAGCCTAGACTACGACTACCCTACGAGTCATTCTTGTGCCTAGTACCTGTAGGTCTGCAGCTGGTTCGGTGCATTTTTCTGTGTTTTCTTCTCTTGTGTTTTGTTAATTTTTGTTTCTTTTTTTTTGTGTGATTCCAGATTCTTAGACATAATGGTGCTCATTTGTGGTTTGGGGTGTGAATTTTAGGTACAATGCCTCCTAATGATAAAAATGCTATTTAGGGCTTCCGCCAAAAATTAGTAGATGAAGCCTCCGATACCGAGTAATCAGAGGGATCTAAAGAGGTCCTTTGAGTCAGCACTGATCCAAGGAAAATGTGCCTTAGACTAAATCTAGAGTTGCACATACCCTGATGGAAATTACTAGTTCCTCCCAATCTAATGAGGAGGGCAATAGAGATAGGTCAGGTAGCAGATCCTCACATTTAGAGACAGGTTCATATGACGCATCCCAGACCTAATATGATGCTGCAAATTCATAGCCCCCGGGCGACCCATATGTTTCCTCTACTGATTCTAGAAATGTTAGATAGGGGATCGAGTGCATGAAAGCTATCTATGACAAAGGGTTGGAGCTAAAAGGATAGGGAAAGCCTATCCGGCAATTTTACAAGGAGTCAAGGCGAAATGATTCAGGGTTGAGTAGGGTGCCTGACTTGGAACCGGAGATTGACCGGCATGGATTGATGTTGCTATCACAGAGGTTAGGAAAGTATGCCTCATATTTAGCTCGAGAGTTCTACACTGCCTATACTGCTACTATTTTCAAATATCTTTCCAAGGGGAAGAAAGCCATGGAGCAACCCAGGTTGCAAGAAGTCTTAGCCTAGGGTCAGATGGTTGATATCTCTGAGGAGACCATCAGGAGGGTTCAGTTTGGGCCAACTTACAGGTTACCATGCTCCACTACAAAGTATGTTGATAAGATGGAGAAGATGAGGCAGGTAGTGAGTGAGAAGAATGTGGACCTGAAAACCAAGCTCTTTAGGTGGATAGCTAGTCAGATTTGTAAGGGAGATGTTGAGCCTACATGGATCATAAACCACGTCGATCCAATCATGAAGTCTCATCTTTCATTTCCGACTAAGTTTTGGTGGTCCATTATATGGTCACACATCAGGCCTACTCTCACGGATAATGTGATCACTCTAGAGAGGGCTACACTGCTAGCTAGTATCTTAGTTGGCTATGATATAGATTGGGCTCGCGTTATGGCAGAGTAGATACATGAGTCAGCTATACGGACTCAAACCTCATTAACTTTTCTCATCTTGACACATAGACTATGCAATGAGGCTAGAGTACGTGTTTCCCTCCACCTGGACTAACATGTAGAGGCCCTGCAAACCATAGATCCCAGCCTAATTAAGGCTGATGAAAATCTAGTGGGCTTACAGCGAGCAGCTTCTCCTCCTATTCCAGATCCATTTCCTCCAAAGTCACATACTTAGGAGTTGACTCCAACTACCACCAGCTCCACTCTAGTTGTAACAGAGTAGCCTCAGCTATTGATACAGAGGCGATACTATTTTTAGACACACCTACACCAACACCCACTATTACTCAGGTTCCCTCCACAGACTATCCTCTCATGTTTGCTTTTTGTTTTTGGGCTTTGGTGTGCATGTTACCAAAGATAGAGCTCTAGCTGATCAGATTGATGAGGCATATCAAGCAATGGTTCATCATATAGTCCACGACTCGAAGGAGAGACCAGAACATTCACTATTGATACTATAGATCGGAGAGTTACTGTGGTGGATGCTCAGGTCAATGCCTTCACGGACCGGGTTCAGAGGAGGCTTGAGGATGGATGACCTACTAACATGGCTACTGTGAAGGATGAGTTGGTCAAGTTCAAGGCTGATCTAATGAAGACGTTAGCAGCCCCGATAGCAACCCAGGAAGTGGCACTAGAGGGTGATGATGTTATCGACTTATATGATGATCGCCCATATGCCCACGGGAAGAGACCCCTAGAGAGTGATAATGCAGATGCAAGCTAGAAGAGACCCAGGATGGATGATCAGAAGGCAGAGCTGGAGGAGCGGATTACAGATGAGTTGGTACGAGAGTCCTTAGCCATGGAGGAGATGAGGAAGGCTGGGGAGTAGCAGATATTGCATGGAGCAGGTAGCTTTGGTACAACTGCAGCCCAGACCACCAAGCATAGATAGCCCTAGGACCAGATGGATGCTAGTGCTTGAGCACCTTATGTTTACTACTTTTGATCCCCATACTCCTTGTCCTTGGAAACTTTTTTCCCATTTCAGATACTATGTTATTACTTTGTTTTTGGATACTTTTGGATGTTGGTTTTATTTATTATGTGAATGAT